>VUQK01042416.1:0-29850 GCA_015106715.1 Bujurquina vittata
GGCTGAAAACTAAAGGAGATAGAGCTTTTGCAACAGTAGCTCCCCGACTCTGGAACTCTATCCCCTTGTGTATAAGAACTGCTGATTCAATGGTGTCTTTTAAAAAACAGCTAAAAATCATCTTTTTAGGCTTGCGTTTGGTTAATTCCCCCCCCCCCCCCCTTTACTCCAGTTGTATTTTGTTTTATTGTTGTGAAGCACTTTGTGATTTATGTCTTGAGAGGTACTATATAAATAAAATTTTACTTACTTTACTTTTACTTCTAGTTAGTTTAGTGGTCTTTGTATCTAACTTATGGAAGGAGCATTTCACATATAATCTTGTTTCATATCCACAAAACTCAACCATGACAGGATGGACAAGAAGCATGGTAATCTGTTATTTCAAACCGATTGCCATTCCTCTTTAAATACAGTGCAATCATTACTTGTGTATAGCTTGGCCTTTCCATTCCCCTCTGCGTTTTACACACAATCCCCCAGTTGCCATGACACCCAGGCCTTCCATAAATACTCGTGGTATTTGTGAGGCTACATCCCCAGTAGGTTAGAGAACAGAAAGCCCTATGTGAGCCTTGCCTGCAACAGAGCTAATCGCAGATCAATCTGTTCCCAGATAGTTTGACACGTACAGTGCCATTTCCAAGATGAGACTTTGCTCCGTGTGCTGTGGATGTTAGCACAGTAGATCACAGATCACACATATATATTGTCTTTTCATTATCCTTGTAACCTTGACAGTGTACACCTGCTGTAGGCAAATAACTGTGTGGCACAAGTTCAGCAGATGACTAACAATGTTCATCATGCAGACCTCTGCTGCAAGCTGTGAAAACAGAGGCGAAAGCTGAGATGATTCATTCTCTCAAGATGGAAAGAACTATCACAGAGAAGATTAATCTTCTAGAATAGGACTAAGTGGAAACTGAGTTGTGACAACGAGAGGGTGAGAGGTGAAGATAGTCTGGGACAGAAAACAGGAATAGTGTGTGTGTGTGTGTGTGTGTGTGTGTGTGTGTGTGTGTGTGTGTGTGTGTGTGTGTGTGTGTGTGTGTGTGGTCAAGTCTTGACAAGGAATCAGCAGCAGTCCTTTTATGGGTAAAGATTAAATACAGTGTACAATCCATAAGGTTACCCATGGCCCCATTCAGTTCATTAAACAATGATAGGCACTAAATTTGTCTTGAAATTTATCTTTGGCCTGTTAGACCTTTGCCCCTGGCCTTTGATGCAACACATTAACAGCCTCATACAAAAGGAGTCTCTGTCTCAAGTAAGCAGTGTTGAGTTTTAGGACTAAGATTTGAGCAAAAAGGACATTTACGTTGTACTTTGGTCACTGTCACTGCTAATTCCCTCTTTGTTCCAGGGAAGGGTCTAAACTCATGTGTTGAATTCACTAACAGCGTCTTTTCCAACAACTTTATATTCTTATACTGTACCATCGTCACCTTGGTGATACTCAACTTGTTGCCACAGAAGTGGGAAGTAACAATGTACAAAATCTTTATAATTGCACTTTACTTTAGTACTTCAGACTTTACAGATATCTCTACTTTAAGTATTTATTTTTCTGACACTTTTTTCCTTTGACTCCCAAATGCACAGCTTAAAGCAGATAACCCGTAAGCTGGAGAGGGAATGGCGTCTCACTAAATTAGAAGATGCTCATCTAGCTTGGAAAAAGAGTTTGTTGCTCAATAAAAAATCCCTCGGTAAAGCCAGGACATCTTACTACTCTTCATTAATTGAAGAAAATAAGAACAACCCTAGCTTTGTTTTCAGCACTGTAGCCAGGCTGACAAAGAGTCAGAGCTCTGTAGAGCCGAGTATTCCTTTCACTTTAACTAGTAATGACTTCATGGATTTCTTTACAAATAACATTTTAACCATTAGAGAAAAAATTACTGAAAACCATCTCAGAGACTTATCTTCATGTTCAGCTACTTTGAGCACTGCTGGTATTTGTTTACTCTTTTGCTCCAGTTGATCTTTCTGAGTTAAATAGAATTGAAATAGAAATCCCTTTATTTGTCCCACAATGGGGAAATTTTGAAAATATGATATATATGATAAATATGAGTTCAAAAATTTGATTCTTTCATTAAAAAAAAGAAAAAGGAAGAAAAACAATTAGTCCAGTGGCAACTATGTTTAATCTCACTGGAAATGCAATTCAAGTGTATCACTGAATAATTTTTCAATACCTGCACTGAATTTATTGTTTAACGTATTGTTTAACGGTCACGGTCAGGGGGCTGTGTGTGGCGAGGGGTGGGCCCAAACGCAGGACGCGGGAGACAGAACTTAACTCAAAACAGCTTTATTTGCTGAAGGCCCAAAAAAATACAAAACACAAAGCTCAAAATCTCAACCAAGGCTGTAACACACAACACAAGCCTGGGAGAAGTAAGGAAAAACTAAACTGGGTAACACACAGCAGGCGAGGGAAACACTGACAATGACGCAACAAGGACCAGGGAGACACACAGGCACTAAATACACAAAGGCATGACGAGGGGAGTGGAAACATGTGGGGAGCACAGCTGAACACAATACACTGATGAGACACAAGGAAGCAAAACTGAATACACAGCACAAGGAACACACAAACTAAAACAGGAAGTGACTAATCATAACACCTACGCAAACTTAACACCGAAAACCAGACTAAATTCTAAATACTACACAGGGATGTAAGACCAAACACAAGACATGAGACGAAGGACTGAACATGGAAACAAAAAGGCAAACTAAGACAAATGCAATGATAGACACTGTAACACAAAACACCTGCTCGACCTGAAACAAAAAGAAAATCCAACACATACAATAGCCCGGGAATCTAAACCAGAAACAGACTAACAGGATAAATTTAACCGAATGTCAAAGAACAAGAACACAAAACACTGGGCAAACTAAAATCCTGATACACAACAAAACTCAAACAGGCGGCCCAGGATCATGACAGTAACATCAGTGGACTGCTGTGATCCTGCAACAGCTTAGGCACTCTTATGTATGTGTGTGTTCTTTTCAGCACATTAACTGCAGCGACTGATGCTGCCATTTTCCTGGGAAGACAGCGATTCCTCTCTCTAGGAAAAATGGGAGGCAATATTTAACACATATTATTTAGGAGGCCTGTGGGACGCATTATTTAACACGGATTTGTGTACACATTTCTTCTTCTTGAGCAAAAAACTGATTGATATGGATGTATTTGAATATGCAAAAGCCAGTTAGGGCAACATGAGCTCTAAATCTGAACAAAAGCTTAGCTTTGCACATCAAGTGGATAGGATGTTTTTCCTCAGCCAGAGTTGTGTGCCTGAGATGACCATATTAAGAATATCCACTCAATGATCACACAGAGCCAAGAATAGAACTGGAAGAGACCTCAGCAGAGTGCATAGCTCTCCCACCCAAAATGTTCTACTACTACAATGCAATGCTACAATTCCAATGTTGTCATCCTCCATCATAAATTACTAGATCACAAAGACTAGAAATAGATTTTATTGGCTTTTAAAAACAGTAAAATATGATTTTGATAATAATGTCATAGTCTGGATATATGGTATTCAGGTCCTCTAAAAAACTAAATGACAAAAGGAAAAGAAACATTTGCAGAGATATGAATTGTATATCTGTGTGTGTGATATTTGTGTAGGACTTGTAATTCATGTTTCCTTATTTTAATTTAAAATAGAAAAAGACAGTTAATTATTAACAATAATTGTACCAAATGTAATCATAACAAATGAAAAATTCACAGATTTTTAAAAAATACTTAGAAATTCTTTGGTGACCTTTGACATTGATGAAACCACATGTTTTGGGTGCCTAAAGAATATTTCCACAAAGCTTCATTAATTTTGGTTCAATATTTTTTGAGTTATCCTGACAACAGGCAGACAGACCAACACGACCAGTGGACGAGGTAACAAGCAAACACAATGCTTGGAGCAGTCTGAAGGTGAGCTTTCGGCTCACAATGATCACTTGTATGGCCACTGACCTGATTATGATTGTATCTGTGCTGAAAACCAACCATCCGTTCAGGCTCTGGTAGAGCTCACCTGGGTGAGTGGGTGACACATACAGCATGCACAAGTTCTGCAGGAGTTTGGGTTCAAGCATGCCCTGGACTATCTCCTGATAAATATTCTAGCAATTCCATATCTACAGTGGGCACCTGGCTTAATATAGAAAGCATTACTATTACAATGTGTTATTGAAACAAAGAGACCCTGGACGTTATTCTTTAATTCTTTATCTGCTCATAACTTACGTTTCTATGTCATCAGCAGAGAAGTTATGGTGAGAAGTCTCTTTGCTGATTAAATTTATTGCTTTGCCGAGGCAGACGCATGTTTTTAGCGCTATTTCTCTGATGTTTACACAAAAGCTGCTAAGCCAAACCTCATGAAACTTGGTACAGTAGTAAATTAAAGCCAAAAGTAAGAGCCAATTAAAATGCTTCCCAAGTGCTCTTCTGTCTAAAAATATAATTTGCACTTATCAGTCAATCCTCTTGAAGCCCCTTCTTTAGTGTTCAAG
Organism: Bujurquina vittata; assembly: GCA_015106715.1. Taxonomy (NCBI): domain Eukaryota; kingdom Metazoa; phylum Chordata; class Actinopteri; order Cichliformes; family Cichlidae; genus Bujurquina; species Bujurquina vittata. Next base: position 4,564 of record VUQK01042416.1, read on the forward strand.
TACTTTGAGCATCTTCCTCAACATCTTAGACCACTTCAAGAAGTCTAATGAGCCATAAGAGACACTAATTTGTCTGATCACAGCAGGGGAAACCTGCCATAGGATTCAGGTGACTGAAGTGATTCAAGTGCTTTGGTGACTAATACTGAAAAACTGGCCTCACTTCTTCTCCTCAAGGGTGAAAGAATTAAACCTCAGCCCACGTGCACTTGCTGTTTGAGTCCCGTCTTTTAACTGAAAGCTCTGAATGTGCAGACAGCGCTGACGATGTGCATTTGAGACACACACAAAACACACCCACACAGGAAAATGCAAATTGAACAGCAAATATGAGCTGCTGCAGGTGTGCAGCACTGTTATAGTCAGGAACCAAGCAGTCACATTCACGCTACAGGCCTGAGCACAGGGACATGAAGAATTTAATTTTCTCCATTTTGGTGGCTTTAGGCACCAATTTGTACTCCATTATTTATTTATTTATTTATCATTTTGAAGTGTAATTTTCTTTTATGCAGAGGAAAACAGAAATCAGGCACCAGGTGTTCATTTAAAATATACTTTAATATAATGTAGTTTTCAGAGGTTCTGAATTGCATTCAAATAATAATAATTAAATATAAATATATAGGGAGGAGGAACACGGGAAGCTCGGGAAATACTAAAGGCTGAAAGAAGAATGAGGGAGGATGTGGAAGGTGAAGGTAACAGTGGCCCCTGTGGTAACTGGAACACTAAACTGGAGCTGCAGCAGATTCATGAACAAATTCTGAATTCTCTGCCCAGAAGAGCGCAGTCCTGGGAACAGCTAAGATACTGCAGGACCCTCGAGCTCCCAAGCCTCTGGTGGAGGACCTGAACTTGAAGGACAAAGACTGCCCCCGCAGGGCGAGTGGGGTATTATGTCTTTCTTTTCCTTTCCTCTCAACTTGGCTGTTTAGCGTGTTGCTGCTTGCCTGTGACCTGGTGAATGTTAAAAAATAAAAATACAATAAAATAAAAATTCCAGTTAAATTACTGAGTGACATTTTCCTAAAATGGTTACCTAGCCTGCAATGACACGTCTAAAGCAGAAAACTGTATATACGTATACACACATAGAGGACACACCTGATGCTAAGGGGTAAAATGTTGTTTTCTAAAGCCATTCTAAGCACACACGTTGCTGACAGCTCTCCTGTTGCAGTAATTAGGTCTTGTTGTAGTGCCCAGAGGAGTAGCATTTGCAGCCTTTGAACGCTTGGAGTGTGGCTTTCATCTGTGTGAGTCAGGCTTGTTAATTCCCAAGTGAAAATTAGTTAAATTTCAGGAGACTACTTCCCTTTCTCACCGGGTGGGGTTGAAAGGCTGTAGTGACTTTTGTTGTGGGTGTAAATGATACATGCTTCCCCATTAGAAACGTTCACAAACACTATAAGGTTGATTTTACAGGCGTGCTCCTGTGCCAATACAGATTTGAGGAATAATTCAAAAGGGGGGAAATCAACCAGTTGCACCAATAATGTGTCATAATTAGTTCAATGAAACATGGGCATTGTCTAACACAGGCAGACAACGCAGCATCGCAGTATGAGCTACTATGTAATGCAGGTGCGAACTGGGGCTTGAATTTGAGGTTTCTAGAGTGTGTTGGTAATCTACCGACCCAGTTATAGCAGTATGTCTATATTTAGAAGTGCTTGGATCATGAAGATTATCTCAGTGCTGTAAGTGACTGATGTTTGACACAGAAAAGCTCCCGTCTCTATCCATTTAATCATATGGTCACACAGTTCTGTGGCTTCCTGCAGCAGACAGTGAAAAATGCTTTGGCGGAGAACATGGCTGCAGCTATCAAAACACTCTTCCTGTTGAAGGGGCCATCCTAGCCCACAGTATCCTCATCAGCCCTCCACAGGGGGATGTCCGAAGCAGCTTCTGCAGCATTTGGCTTCCAGTGCTACACTGGAGTACATTGCCTCACGTGTTAGTTGAGGTTCTGATGACTGCACTCAGCCTCTGCGTTTGCCCTGCACACTCATCTCCATCTAGTCCTCTGTGCACAAATGTACCTCTCTGTTTACCTTCCCTCTTACATGTTATCTCTGCCCCCATCATCTCTATCCTAATTTGGCAGTCCTGCTCTCTCCACATGCTTCATGTCTTGGAACACATCTTGCTGATGAATGTGCAGACATCAGACTGGAGTAGTATGTGGGTTCTGATTGAATGGTAACAAAATGTTCAGCTTTCATAGTTTTGTTCACAGGAATTTGTATGACTATATTTCTTATCTCTATGTTGTCTTTAAAAGAAATTTGCCATGTGCCTAAATGCCTTTAAAAGGAAACAAATTGTAAAACTACTGTATATTTAAACCATAGATTTCCTAATATTTTGAAGCCTTAACAAAGCACCACCATGTTGGTTTTCGAGCCAGAATAGCTGATATCTGGGGTGTTGCACCCAGGCACAATTACTGCTAAGTAACAGACTAACAAAATACTAGATCTTCACTGAGTAATGCTGAAGCAAACTGCTTAGATGGGCTGTAGCACTGAGCATAATTGCATAAGTGCTCCAAAAGGCTCCAGCAGTACAAAAACCATTGAGAAGTACAGTTGAATGATTTGAGTGAGTCCTGGCGAGGCCCAGAAGACAGCTAGCGGCTACAGCTACAGTTTGACAATTAACCAAATTTCTTCCAAAAAAAGGACATGTTGCAGTTTCTGATCCCCTCATCAACACAATATTGGATGGTGGAAGCAAATGATTCTGTTTGAAAGCACTACAGAGTCCACAAACGGAGCTAGAGGGTGTGCTGATGGAAGGTGACAGTTTGTGTCGTTTTGTTTACGCTCGCTGTTTTATTTTCACTTACTGTGTGGTTGCGCTGAGGCACTGAAAGTACTCTGTTAGCTGTAGAAAATGAGTTTGGCTTAATATATGCTGCTTCACAGCATTAATCTTGCACACTGAAACACGAATGAATAAGGGTATCAGAGGGTCTCTTCAAATGTGAAGCCAAGGAGTCTTGTCCAACAATCTGCTGTATGTGCAGTAGGTTGAGAGTAAATTTAATTTTCACCCACAGACTGTCAGGTTAAAGATGGAGTGCAGCAGGTTAAACAATTTGTCTGATACAAAGCAAATTTCTGCATTATTAACTCTAAATCAAACTGAGCCTATTATGGAAGATGTTGTTTGTAGTGTTGAAACAACAACAAAAAATATCACTTAAATCTGCTGCTTCTGTTGGTTTCACTGAGCTTTATAGTGAATTTTCGTTCATTGTTGAGCTGTCCAGCCCACAACTTCACTCTTTTGGTTCAGTCTCACCACCCACGTATTGTGGTTTGTGCAGTGTTTGCAATCCTCTTGCAGCTTTGAAGAGTGGTTCCCGTTTTATGATAACGTGGCTAATACACTTATATGTCCAAAAATTCAGAACGAGCTATTCTTGACAGTACAGGCATGGGTTTTGGTGGCCCTCTGTAGCACCACAGTGACAGAGGCGTTGCTGCAAGCAGAAATAAAAAGAGGACACACAGTAATTGTGTGCATACAACTGTACAAGGATTAAATGTCTACATGCATATTTACCTTTTCCAAATTAAAGGGTGGACACAGCCACCAGTCTGGTAACATTGCCCGCTGCTGCAATGGCACTATTAGTCTGGCTTCTGCAGGGTGTTATTCTAGCTAGCATATAGTGTACTTACAAATATCCAAACCATATTGGAAACAACATGGCAATTTTGAAATTGAAGCCACTGCTGCAGAAGCTGAAAATGAAGACTTACTTACTTACTAGCCAGAAATTACTGGAGGAGACCTCTGGGTATGTGTGTATTTGTCAGACCCCCCCACCCAGGCTGCTTTGGTGACCCTAGATAACCCTAGACAACATCAAACCAGTCGCTGGCCCTCCATGGTGACGACATCTTGTTTACATGTCTGCCTTCTCAACATTTGATGGTACTTTATGTACCTACCACGGCGAGCACGGGTAACAGGGAATCAAGCTTTGACTTTGGAGAGGATGCCCTTCTGGATAAACTGTTACCACATTCAAGGAAAGCAGCAGGCATGCAAATTACTTTACAGTAGAAACACACACGCATCAATGTAGGCAAATAGACTGCTCAAACACATATGGCACTTACATAAACAAATGTATGACAAATGTGATACATAGTAATTTTTTTATTTTGTTTCATATACAACCCTTTGTACAGTACTCTAGTGTCATGGTCCATGATAAAATCGCTGCTTTGTTGCAATCTGCATTTTATAAGCAGACATGGAAGTAGTGACATTTTGCAAGATAACAAATTCTGTATTTATCATTTCAAGATGTCCTGGTTCTCTGTCCCTGTGTCCACTGTCCCTCTTAAACAAAGTCGTATTGTTTTCTGCCACCTAAATGCAAAATAAAATTAGAAAAAACGTTTGTCTATTTTTCTAGCATCTTAGGTTTCATTTGGTAACCTAAGATGCTATTTCAGGCATGCAGAATAAAACTGCGCTGTAATGAACAATGTGCGTGGAGGTGTAAACGACCCCTCTTTTTTCCTTCTGTAAGTCACTGTCGCTTTTTTAAAACCACGGCACTGAGGCAGCAGTTTTACTGAGGAGGCTCATACACCTGACTGTCCTTTGGGTCTGGTCTGTTTCGACTGGATTATTGAGAATGAGTTAAAGACTGGAGGGACTCCTCAGTAATACTTATTTTAGATTTTGTAAAAGCTCTCTCTGTCTCTCTGTGTCTGAGTATAAATACCCTTAAAAATTAGTTATAAATCAGTCTTATAATTGCTTATCATTCTAGAACCAATAGAGCAGTAACTATTGTCTGCTAATATTTAACAGTATGCAATTGCTAGATTGACTAAGCATTCATTAAACTTTTCCTTCGAGGTTCTGCATGCTTTATACTGTATGTACTGAGAACATGAGCAGTATTGAGCCATGCCATATACAGTAGTTACATCTGTTCATAGCAGCCATAGCGATCTGTTTCGCTCTTTGCTTCTCTTTGTCATGCACTCCAGTGACGTCATAGTTGCTGGGCAACCTCGTGAGCAAAACAGATTCCCTCTCCACTCAGAGGGGAGGCCCAGTACCCTTGATTTGCACGTGCTCTGTTTTTAGTCATGCATTCACAGCATGTACATATAGACCTCCCCTTTGTTCCCTTTGCATTAGTAACATCAGTAAACATGTGGAGCCTGTTACCAGATGCTGCTGGCATCTCACATGCAGTCGAGGAGTGAGGAGAGCAGCTGAGAAGGAACAAAAGGAGGATATTATGGGGTTAAAGGGTGACACTGTTTCGCTTTCAATTCCTGGTTAATAGTACAAAAGCAAAGAGAAGACATGGGGGGTCCTTCGATAAAAGCAAAACTAAGCCTCCTTAAACTAATATCACATAAAGTAGTGAGGAATTTACAGTATATACTATGTACTACCAGGGCTGTGGGTCATGTCCACAAGATTTTTTTCTGGGTGATTCAAAGTATTTTTTTATCGCTTTCTGGCAGAAAACCTTTCAGGACTCAGGTTAGGTAATCTAAAGGCCAACAAATTCAGTGCAAGAAGCAAGTCTTGCAGATCTGTGGGAAATTGGAGTCTTGCGTCCTAAAAGCAGCATTCATATTTTAGCTGGCTTTCCTTTTTTTGTATTTTTAACCCATTCACTTAATATTACATTTGTTTTAAGCAAGTTAGGTATAAAAAGCAAAACGATTTGATTAGATTTAGGCCACAAACATTTTGGTGAGGTTTAGTAAATGACAAAAAAAAAAAGAAAACCCCCCACCATGAAATAGCAAAAAAAAACAAAGGTCACACAGAGCATATTTTCAACAATAAAGACAGTCCATAAATCAAAGCTCTGGGTTCAGGAGCCAGGGCCATGACAGCTGCAGAGTTTATTAAAAAAAAAAAATCACCACCACATTATGCCAATGCATGGTTGGACTGTTTTCAGGTGTGGCATGATTTTTAATGTTTTATTCTTTATTTTTAGCACTATGAATTTCTTCAAGAGGCTTTGGTAAAGAAAAATGTGCTTCAAATGACTTACCAGTTTAAATAAATACCTTTTCCACTACAGCTTTACCCTTTTAAATAACACCTATAACATCAAAATGACAAGATCCAATATCCTGGAGCAGAATAATGTTAGAACTACACCAAAGAGTTTGGTACCAAGACCCTCCTGGGGATTGTTTTGGTTGGTGCAAATTGCCACTGTTGACTGTAGTTTTAATGCAAGATGCTGATCACTCACTAACTAATCACTTTGAGGGTTAATTGTCTCCTTCACATTGCACTCTTCACAGTTTCATTGCTACTTAGCAAGTACTTGGCGAATTTTTGCAGCTAAGTCAGCCTCTTCCATACAAACTACCGGTGAGTGGGGAAATCTGCTAAAGACTATATACCTCTTTATGTGACCAATTTCACCTAGTGACAACAAGCAACTTCTATCCACCACCATTTCCTCTTACAGTTATCCACTGAGAGAGGCGCTTGCCACAGGGTCACTGACTGGTCTCTAGGCCCGAGTTACTGAAGCTTTAGCAGTCACTTTCACAGCAACACGGAGCAGCAACCACTTGAAACCATTTGGAGAATACTTTTTTCCCTCGCGACAAATGGTTGCCAGAGGGTCGCCAATCAGTCTCTAGGCCTGTGTGACTGGGCCCTTACCAGGGTTTACTCAGGACTTAGGTCTGAATATGGTGACAATTTTAACAGTAAACAGGTTTTTACCTAGACACTTATATATGTATAACAGCTGTGTTTTGACACTGACTATACAAATATACACCTGTTGTTTAACCTGAGCGCACCCACATCATTTCTGTTTAGCAGCCTAAGCCATATAAACCGTGCACCTAAACACTAAAAAGAATTAAATAAAATACGAAGGTCCAAATATTATAAGTAGTTCTAAGTAAATGTGCCTTAATAGTTCATGTTGTCTCCAACTGGCTCAGGTGTGGAGCAACAGCTAGAATCCTAAATGCTTTTATGCTAATCAGAGCTTTGAAGAGATATAAATTACAACATTTTTCCAGCCATATTTCTTTCAGTTGAGAATCATTTCTAAAAATAAGCTCCTGTTAGTCCCTTGGTGAATTAGAGTTAGTCACCCATGCTTTTATCTCTTTTCTTTTTGGAACTTCATGTACTCTGGCATCAGTCAAATAAATCCTCTCATTTCTAATTTACACAAAAAGCACAAGCACAGATTCTTCCAGGAGCCAAGACGGATCACATCTCCTTTGTTTTTTCCACCTTTACACTGGAGACCTGCGAGTTTTAGATGGTGCTTTGAGCTGGACCTCTTGAAGGATTTCAGATGGTCCCATCAGTGAACAGACTTTTTCTCAGCAGACTTCATGGAAGTATGACAGAAAGCAGAGGTGGATGTGCTATTTTAGAGAGCCAGCACAAGCTTTGTTAAGTGTAATGCAGTACACACCTGTACTTTCTTTATTGCTGTGAAAAAGGCCATTCATGTTAAGCATGACTATGACTGACAGTCATAGCCATGCTTTCAGTTGCCGCCATCAAGGGAAAATTTTGCTTTTTTCCTGAAAAATCACACTTTTTCCTAAACAAGATTTAAATCAGGCTGTAAATCTGAAAAGGAAAAGTTGTACCATGTGGGAAAACAGAGAATTGTAGATCTTCTGATTCAATGTTGTGGTCTCAATAAAAGCTACAATGGTTACTGTAAGTTGTAGCTAATACTGCTATTTATAGTTCAAAAAATACATGGGAAGTTCCACAAATACTGTATGAAACAGTTTTGAGAACCAGCTTCCAGTTTGGATTGAACAGACAGACACTCTTGATATGTTAAGATTAGGTTTAAAACCTTCATTTTTGATAAAGCTGATAATTAGGGTGGGAACAGCTGACCCTGGACACTCACTTAGATACACTGCAATAGGCCTAGGCTGCTGGGGGGCTGCCAATGATGCACTGTGTGTTTATTCTTTACGCACCTCTTTTCACTCTTAGTGTGTTTATACATCACTCTATATTTAATCATTAATTATTATTCTATTATTCTCTGGTTCTCTTCTGGAGTTTGTCTTTCGTCCTTACTCCCTCACCTCACCCCCAAACGGCTGATGACCGCCCCTCCCTGAGCCTGGTTCTGCCAGAGGGTTCTTCCTGTTAAAAGGGAGTTTTTCCTTCCCACTGTTGCCAAGTGCTGCTCATAGGAGGTCATCTGATTATTGGGGTTTGGACTTTACATTACAATATAAACCACCTTGAGGTGACTGTTGTGGTTTGGTGCTATATAAATAAAACGGAATTGAATTATAAAATTTACAACATCATGGAGTATCATCAGCAGTTTTAGATAGTGGTATTTGGGTTAGGTTAGTATGCTTCATAATGACTGTTTATGGTAAAAGTCCTTTTGGCTACAGGGAAGTTTTGTGTTGTTATAATATGAGTAGCCACTGGAACAAATTGAAAGCGAGACTTACAGTAAATGGTGCTAATATACCTCTTTAATTCTAAAACAAAATTTTAAACCATATTTGAAACCCCTAAGTTGCATTACTTGCAATTTTACAGAAGTTCAACAAGTTCCAGGCTAAGGTGCCCTGTTTCAGTATTACATCACTATTTTAAGGCTTATGGGACAATAAAATTGCTTTTAGAATAGCTTCCAAACCCAGGGTTAAACCTGAAGTGACCTCAGTAAGCCTGAAACCCTCTTTCGTACATGCTGCAGGTCGTTTGGAATGAAAACTGTGTTTTTAGCAGGTCCAGTGCAGAGGTAGTAAACCATACAGAAACACTAGCCAGAAGGAACTGGAACTAGCAACTGAATCTTCTAGTCTGTGAGAAAACCTGGTTTCACTGAACCAGCATTAACTAACACATTTACTCAATTGCTGCATTTATTGCAAATATTGAGTGATATGTGCATGGACATATTATGCATCTAATAAATTTATATCAATAATAAAAAAAAATAAAAATAAAAAATACAGCATTTTGAGGGTACTCATTAATGTTCTGTATGAATAAATGATAGTAGAAAAAATACAGAAAAAATGAAACACTTGGTGTTAACCCCATGATGCACAACTAATTTAATATCTGAAAACATAAACTGTTACAGTAAATAATGCAAATATAATAATAATATAATATAATTTTATAATACACAACATCTCTGCCTGTTTTTTTTTGCCCTCGAATGCCCCCTGTACAGTTAAGCAACCAAAAGTGAGACACACGTATACTATATATCTGTATACTGTATACCTATCAACAAGCTAAAATCAACCATTTGTAGCATTTAACCACCTGCAACGCCTTATAAAACCAGAGAATGACTTTAATTTCGGACAATAAAATCAACTTATGTCCACAAAACTAGAATTATACATGATATACATAACAATACCTTCACATGGTCAAATACTAATATATAAAAACAACTGTCGTACAAACAAACTAGTCCAAAAAGAACACGACCGAGTTGATGCAACTTATTTTCCTAATGTGTGAGCACCACAAATCAATTTACTGATTTTGCAAGTTCAGGATTGGTTTCAGTTTTGCTGAGATAATGTTTCCAATGTCACTGCAGTATAAAGATTTACCTGCTTGAGTCGACAGGGACTTTTCTTGTCGTGCAATTACAGTGAACTCCCCATGGGAGCATGTTCAGAAGACAAAAGGCTCAAAAAATGTATCGACATTGTTTCAGCTTTGAGGTTAGCTGTAGAAATGAAATACATTTGTCACAAAGACAAAATTGCAACACAAATAAAACAGATATAAAACCTTAAAGACAGTCTGCTGATTTAACTTTGTGGCATTTCGCTCCGCCAGCAGTGTCTCAAATATTTAGATTCACTTTCTTCTGTAAATCTTTTTTCGTTCATACTTTTGTGTCAGCTGTGCTGCTTTTGCCCTCCTCCCATACATTTCTCTGCTGTGCCTGCTAACATGAAGCTATTTATAGATTTTATATCTAGATCAGAGTAGCCTGATGATTACCTTAATTTGTGTTTTCCTCTTTTCTCCCCCTTCCCTCCCTCTCTCTCTCTCTCTCCAGGAAAAAGAAGTGATCTTTGTTGTAGACATGCTGGGAAAACTTGTGTCATCTCCCGGTGATCAGGATTAATTACCAACCTTTGTGGACATACACCTGACTTCACATTAGTTTTACATCTTCAAGAGCTGAACTGCATCTACGAGACTAAAATCATCATTTTTTAAAACTATTTGTTTTGTGATTCAAATTGACAAATTAAATATCCTCCACTGCTCATGTGGCCTCAGTTTTTTCAGCTTGCACTCCCATGGTTCTCATTGTAAAGAGGCAGCGATGACTTCCCAAAACCTCTTCACCTCAGTCTTCGTACGCAACGTGACCGAAGGATAGCCATCAGTTCCTACTGCAGCACTCGTGGTCTGACACAAAGAGCCCAACCCCTGGCTTTAGGCAGCATGGGAGACGGTAGCTGGGTGTGTCTGAGCCCAGCTGAGTTTAGCCAGCTGCAGCAGTACAGCGAGTGTGAGTACCCATTTGTCTAAGTCTAGAGATTTGTTTGTGTCTGCTTGTGTGGCAGATTTAGGTGCACATGATGAGTTTCTTTTGTGTGTCTGCATTTGTGTGTGTATACATGTATGCATCTTTATTCATGTATAGTATATGCATGTATGCATTAGATGCTTCGCAAAAATGTTGTTTGCAAATCCAAATCCCAATTTCTTGCTCTAGTTAAGTTTAATTCAGCTGTATTTATATAGTGCCAATTCATTACAACAGTTGCCTCAAGCTACTGTAAAATATTAGAAAGCAACCCCAACAGTCAGAAACCCCCATATGAGCAAGCACTTGTTGACAGTGAGAAAGAAATACTCCATTTTAATAGGAAGTAACCTCCGGCAGAACCAGGCTCAGGGAGGGAGGGGCAGCCATCAGCCGCAAATGGATGGGGTGAGGGGAAAGAGAAGAGAGCAGAGAGAGACGGGACAAAAAGCAAAATATAGGAGAGAGCGCCAGAGTTTAATAACTGCTAACGATTAAATGCAGAGTGGTGTGTAAACACACAGAGGGTAAAAAATGGTGAGTGAAAGCAAATGCTCAGTACATTTGTTCTTCACTCTGAAATAGGCCCAGCAGCCTAGGCCTATGGCAGCATAACCAAGGGATGGTTCAGGGTCAGCTGATCCAGCCCTAACTATAAACTTTAACATAAAGGAAAGCTGTTGTGATCTACCGTCATTTTATCTAATCAGCTATCTGTCATGATCACCACTGTGTTTGTGACATTGGAACCAGCCTTTTAAAGATAAATAAAGCACTCTGAAGGATCCTGGCCTTGGTTTGACTCATGTCACTTGACTCTTTCAAGCTATTCTTTTTTAGAATGCCACATATTAGTCTGATGGATGAGCCTTGTGGCTATCTCTTCCCTCGCTGTCAGCCGCATTTGTTAGTCAAAAGAGCATCTGTCTTCTTGCTCCTGATGGATTGTGCCTGTCATTGTGTGCGATGAATAGTGTGATTCTCTCAAGGAAGCTATTCTGTCCAGGAATTACATAATCATTTATAAGTCATTGCCTTATAGACCCCCATGAACAGCATGTAAGATTCACTGATTAGAAAGCCATTAAAAGCAGTAGGCATGGTGAATCAACAAGTATGTCCCCCTTTTGATGAGGGATAAGCCATGATGAGAGATCAGCTCCAGCCTTCCTGTGATCCTGAACAGGTTAAGTGGAAGAGAATATATGGCTGGATGAGTGAAATAATTGTTTGATCCCCTACAACAAAACAGAATATGCCCCCAAGGGTGGTTGAGAATGATTGAGCCAAGATCCTGGACTAGTAGTGGTGGAAGAGCAGAGGAAGAAGGTCATAGTGATAGATGTAGCAAGACCAAGTGATAGCATTATCAGGAAGAAACCACCATAAACTTACCACCAAGCTGGACCTCCTGGGCCTCAACACACACACCTGAGCAGCTGGGTCCTGGACTTCCTCACCAACAGATCACAGACTGTGTGTATGGGGGTCTCCTCCAGTATCATCCTGAACACCGGTCCACCACAGGACTGAGTGTTGAGCCCCTTCCTCTTCTCCCTCTATACACAAGACTGCAAACCCACCCACAAGACTAATACATCATAAAGTTTGCAGATGACACAGTCGTGGTAGGCAGGATTACATCAAGTGATGAGGCTGCCTACAGATCAGAGGTCGAGAACCTGGAGAGCTGGAGCCAAGAAAACAACTTGATCCTCAACGCAGCAAAGACGAAGGAGCTTATCCTGGACTTCAGGATACTGAGGCCCCTCAACAACATCCGAGATCTCTGTCCAGAAGAGCGCAATACTGGGAACAGCTAAGATACTGGGCAGGACCCTCAAGCTCCCAGGCCTCTGGTAGAGGACCCGAGCTTGGAGGGCAAAATACCGTCCGTAGAGGCGAGCTGGGATTTTATATATATATATATACACACACATATATATATAGTGCAGGTGGGGTGCTGCTGCCTTTAACTGAAGATATAGTCAGGCATTGGAAGGAATACTTTGAGAACCTCAAATGCCAAGGTGCTGAAAAGGAGACTTTGTCCATTAGTTGAACCTCACATTCAAGAGGAACAATGTTGTTTTTGGCCTGGCTGAAGAATGCTGGACCAGCTCTTTTTCCTCTCCAGGATATTAGTGTGCGTGGGAGTTTGCCCATCTAGTCTGTATGTATTTTGAGGACATGCAGAAGGCATTTGACCACAACCCCTCAGGTGTCCTGTGGATGGTGCTGCAGGAAGATGGGTTGTCTGGTCCACTGTTATGAGCCATTCAGCTTCTGTACTGCACTGGGAGCTTGGTCCGGATTGCCGAACAAGTGGGACACATTCTAGACTTTGCCAAGGCTGCCCTTTGTCACCGATTCTGTTCATAATTTTTTTAAGCATAGCCAAGTGGCAGAAGGCTTCAGCCTTGGTGGCCCCAGAATCTCATCTCTGCTTTTTTGTGGATGATGTGGTCCTGTTGGCCTCATCAGGTGGTGGCCTCCAGCGGCCACTGGAGTGGTTTGTGGCCAAATGTGAAGTAGGGGGTATAAGAATTAGCACGCCCAAGTCTGAGGGCATGGTTCTCAACCAGAAAAAGGTGGAGTGTCCTCTCTGGTCCAGGACCAGTTACTGTCCCAAGTGGAGGAGTTTAAATATCTTGGGGTCTTGTTTACATGTGAGGGAAGAGGGGATCAGGAGACTGACAGATAGATTGGGGCTGCGGCTGCAGTGATGCTGGCAATGCACCAATGTGCTGTTGTGAAGAGAGAGCTGAGTGTAAGGGTGAAGCTGTCAATTTACCGGTCAATCTACATCCCCAGCCTCACCTATGGTCACAAGCTTTGGGTAGTGACTGAAAGAACGAGATTTCAGATACAAGCGGTGAAAATAAGCTTTCTCCAAGTGGTGGCTGACCTCTACCTTATGGAGTGAAGAGTGCAATCATTCGAGAGGGGCTGAGAGTAGAGCTGCTATTCCTCAACATCAAAATGAGCCAGTTGAGATGGTTCTGCCAACCTTGATAATTATGTTTTTAATCATGCGGTCCAGCTTTTTTTGATATAACACAGTAAGAACATATGGAATAAAGTATCTAGCTACTTTTGGCTGCTCCCTTGTTCTCAAGGGATCACAACAGCCAGTAGCTCCAGATATTTTAATTTGGAAGGATTTTGTGCCAGATGCCCTTCCTGATGCAACCCCAAAGGAACTTGTGTCTCCTCCCATGATCAAATTAATTTGCTAATTAATTAATTTTCTTTTGAGGCAAATTTGTAAACTGCTATGCCATGGAGCCATATCTAAGAATTGCTTTTTATAGTCCATCATTAGGACTTGGTAGTTTCAGCATGGAAGACCAGTATCAGCCGCGTATCTGAACTATGAGCACCATTGTTCTCTTTTTTCTTAAATTCTTCTTCACATCTTTTTCTTGATGATGAAACCAGGTCTGGAGCAGGTGGCTGTGTAAGTGTGTGTTGCAGTAATCGTGGTGGTGTGGTTTTCATGCACACATGTACATTTGTCCTTTGTAATTGTTTGACAGATGGTCGTGGGATGGGGTCATTACGCTGCAGCATTCTGCATAGCAGCATTTAGTGTGTGTGTGCGCGCGCGCGCGTGGGCGTGCGTGTGTGTGCGTGCGTGCATCTGTACATTTGTGTGTCTGTAGAGGATTAGCATCAAAAAGTGAGAAATACGCAATGTCCCTTTTCACTTTAAACTAACAGGCTTACTCACTGGCTCAGCTGATGTAGAGCATCCTATTACAGATGAGTGTTTATCTGGGAATTTATTTATGACTTGCATCATGTTTATTTATTTTTTAAATTCCCACTTTGGTTAAGATATATGTAAGTCAAAGCAAAATGCATTGCTCTATGTGAAACATTAATTCAGTTTTCTTGTGCCTCTTCAGACTCCACAAAGAAGCTGAAGGATGTGCTGGAGGAGTTTCATGGTGGAGGAGTCCTTTCCAAATACAATCCAGAGCAGGTGTGTTTGCAGCACAATTCCTTGCTCCATTATTCTTGATGCATTTTGAACTCTTTTTTCCCCCTATCTGCTTGATATTCTGACTCTTTTGTTGCACACTGACACAGACTTATGCAGCCTTATTATTCGCGTGCTCTCTAATTCAGAGAAATGCTAGTATTTAGAATGCTTAGTCATCTGCCCCAGTTTAAGGCTGACTATCTGTGTGTGTGGAAACACACCCTCAGCATCAACTTTGCCACCTGACGTCAACAGATCAGCTCCCAGCTGTATTGTAGACTGTAATGGAGGAGAAATGTTTTATATTGCGGTCTGGGCTTTGGACAGTGCCACTATGTCACATTTCTTTGCTCACTTGCAGGTATTACCCTGCAAGCATTCAAGATGAACTTTTGGGCTAAAATGCTGAACACTAAGCTGAATTAATTATACAGTTTGATCCAGTGTGGCATATTTATGGTTGACAAAATAAATCTGTACTGCCCTAGAAGCTAAAACAACTAATCAAAAAATTCAATATCGAAATGCGAAATTTTTGTTTTTAGCTGGTGAGCTACCCACATTCAGCTTTCAGCCTTTGCTTTTCTCAAGTGAAAATTTTATGAAGTGGTGTGAGAAGATGTATGGGCAGACTTTTTCAATTTTTTTTTTATGTTTCTTACTTTTCCAAATTTTTTGCCTTTGATATAAAATTTTTCTTTAAGCTGGCCAACAAATTTTTGAAATTAGCACTGATAGACATTTTGAGGGCAGAAATCAAACAAAACATGCAAAAAAGAAAGATTTTAGGACTCTATGCAGTCCTGTGAAAAGCTAAGTGCTCTGTTACTAGAGCCACGGGAATTAAAAGGGAAAGTAGCAGCCAGGTACTACTAATCAAATGCACTTGATTAATTGATCATCAGTAAGTATGACCACCTCTATAAAAGCAGATGTTTTGGCATTTTGCTGGTCTGGAGCATCCAGCTATGTGTTAACAAAATGTCACAATCTTCCCAGGAGAGCACATCCCAGCCAGTCACCCAAAGGTCAGACTGTGCAATGCCATTCTCTACCACTTATCCAGGTTCAGGTTACGGAGGCAGCAGAAAAGCAGAGAAGGCGAAACTTCTCTGCTTCTCTCCCTCACCCTAGCCACTTCTTCCAACTCATCTGGAGGGACACTGAGTCATTACCATGCCAAGGAGTTCTATGTCAGTCCCAGATGCTCGAACCACCTCCACTGGCTTCTTTTGATGTGGAGGAGCAACGGCTCTACTCCGAGTCCCTCTCAAATGATTAGGCTCTTCATCCTATCTCTAAGGGAGAGCCCAGGCATCTTTGAATGAAGCTAATTTTCGCAGCTTGTATCTCTGTATCTTTCAGTCACTACCCAAAGCTTGGTGAGGGTAGGAATGTAGACTGACCGCTAAATTGACAGCTTTACTTTTATACTCAGTTCTCTCTTCACCACAACCGATCGGTACAGCATCCGCATCACTGCAGCTGCAGCCTAAACCTGTCTGTCAATCTCATGCTGCCCTCTCCTGATTCTCATTCCTGCCGGTCACAATCATTCACGAACCTCTCCAGTGTAGGCTGGAGGTAACCACCTGAAGCTAAAGAACTGCATCATCTGCAAAAAGCAAAGATGACATTCTGAGGCCACCAAAGTGGAGATCCTCCACCACCTGGCTATGTACAGATATTCTGGCCAGACACCCCAAGCTCCTGAACCACCACATTCAACCCACACTTTCTGCCCCCCCTTCTTAAACAGAGGAACCAACACCCCAGTCTTCAAATCCAGTGGCAATGTCCCAGACCTCCACGCAACATTGCAGACACATGTCTGCCAGGACAGCCCTGAGGCTTAAGCAACTCAGGGCAAATCTCATCCACCCCATCCACACTTTGAGGAAATCATCAAAGTGTTCCGTCCACCGCCTGACTATGTCCTCAGTTGAGGTCTCGATCTAGTGTAAGTATAACTCTGCTTTCCCCTCCTGAATCGTCTGACAGTTTGCCAGAATTGCTTTGAGGTTGACTGAAAGTCTTGTTCCATGGTCTCACTGAACTTCTTCCACACCCGAGTTTTTGCATCAGCCACCAGAGCCGCACTCCACTTGGCCTGCTGGTACCTGTCAGCTGCCTCTAGAGTTCCACAGGCTAACCACGCCCAATAAAACTCTTTAATCCTTACAGCTCCCTTCACCTCTGGTGTCTAACATCTGATTTTGGGATTAATGCAACCACAGGCACCAATGACCTTGCAGCCACTGCTCCTTGCAGTCTCCTCAGCAATGGAGGTGCAGAATATGGTCCACTCAGACACTTGGCCTCCCTTGGAATCAAATCAAAGCTCTGCTGGAGGTAGGAACTGAAGAACTCGTGGACTGGGGTATCCTCCAGGCATTCACAGAACACATGTGGGTACACCAGGTCTGTCCAGCTTCTTCCTCTGCCAACTAATCCAACTCACCATCAGGTGGTGATCAGCTCCATGGGAGGATCCCGGTAACCTGGAGAAATAAGAAATTGTTAAAAAACTAAGACCTACATCTGAAACTCTATAGTTAGCATGTTAGCATGTTAAATGTGCCTCCACCTCACCCTATCTCTGCATCCTCTAATGTCATACCAACGCCAGCTGTCATAGTCCTGGGCTGTGTGTCCAGCGTTTTGTGTTTAGTCCTGTTTTTGTTGAGTTTTGTTATATTCTAGTTTTGTTTTGGTTTTGATTATTTATCTTGGTTTCATTTCTCATTAGTTCTGGTTTAGTTCCTGTTGTTCCTGTCTCCCCTGCGTCTCTGTCCTGTGTCTGTGTGCTTCCTGTGTTCCTGCTGCTTTGTGTTTAGTTTTGCTTCCCTGGTCTCATCTTTGACATTAGTTTCAGCTGTGCTCCTCACTTGTTGTCTGTTCCCTGATCAGCTTGTGTGTACTTACGTCTTCAGTCTGCATTCTGTCTCCGTTCTGGCACCCGTCCAGTCCCAGTTTAGGTTTGTTGTTTTCCTTCATGTCTGTTCCCAAATAAACCGCATTTAAGTTCAAACCTCTGTTTTTGAGTCGTGCATTTGTGTCCACCTTTTGACACTAAGGCCCTGTATGTCCTAAACGTAACCTTAAAGTAGCAAATAACACTGGCTAATTACACTGCATTTTTCCCATTAATAGCAACCAGAAAAAGTCTGTTACAAAAACTCTCACAAATAAAAAAAAGTGAATCAATTTAATACATTTATTAGAATAAATTTACATTTACATATATGGTTATAAAAGTTCTAATTATTGGGAGAACTATTATAACCAAATGGACTTTAGACTTATCGCAAAATGGTGTGTGAATAACATTGCAAATCATTTCATTGTTATTTCTACATGCTTTTGTCATTTGAGACCATTAATGATGAGTTTAAAAATGAAACAAAAAAAGCTTAAGACATGACACATGAAACATGCCTCATGCAGCATGCTGTTTGGTTGGTCCACCCATTACAAAAATTTCTAATCCCACCCCCTCATACAGCATTTGTCAGAATTATGTGCACAACAATCACCTAATGAGTCTTCACCCAAACTGTGGCCAAGCTCAAGGTCACATTTGTCATTTTACGGGAAATAACCTAGAAATTGTGATAGATTGTGACTTGGATGACCTACTACATTATTGATGTTCTGTTTATCTTTTATCTGTGACACTCCTTTTGCCACAGTGAGTGTGCTTTTGTATTCACATGACAAAAAGCCTCTAACCCTCATAAAGTGCTTATTGAACCCACAGCCAGTACATTTAATGAGTTATTTTAGTGTCTATAAGTTGAACTAAATCTTAAAACCTACGTCATATCGTTAAAGGGTTTGTTGTTTATTGTAGTCATTATCTGTGCCATAACGCCTTGTCTTATGGACCATATCAGAAGACTATTAAGATTCTCATAGTTCATACTGGAAATTTTATTATATGTAGGGAATGATGAAGGTGAGGAGCTGATGTTAACTGCGTCTATGTATTCACATGATATTTATCCTCTCGCTGTCATCTTTACACTCACATATTAGAGTCTCATATTTCTTTGACTTCCTTTCTCATCCTCTGTTCATTATCACCTCCACTTGGCTGTAAGATTCTCCTCAGTATTTGCAATGACACAACTAACAGCCTGGCTGGACATTTGGCACCAGAGAACCAGATTTAATGCTCATGTGGGCTTACTAAGACCCCATCGTCACCTGGCGCCACAGTGACGACTGTAGCTCTGCTTCTGCAATCCATCAATGTGTGTGTGTGTGTGTGTGTGTGCGCACACGCATGTAACCTCGAATGAGTCATCAGTCCATCATGCCAGCTATCGTGGAATCTACTCAGGAAGTGGACCTCTCTTTCTTCCCACTCACTCAGTGTTTTATATTGAGCTTTTATTTAGTCAGAGTGTTGTCCTGATTTTTTACATTCACAATAAGAATAAAAACTGATTGGCACATTAAGCTGTCAGTGTTTTTGGGTTTTCTTCAATTAAAAAAAACCAAACATAAGTCGCTCCATAATCTTCAGTGACTGATGAGTGACTGAAAAGCAAAGACTGAGCATCACACCCACAGTAGGTGAAGCATCAGTCATGCCAATTTAATAATGATGTCATTTGCCTTTGCTCCATTTTCCCATGTACTTTTTTTTGCCAAGGTTTAATTAAAGCAGTGAATATGTGTAGAGAGCTATTTTGAAATGTGAAAATCATTGGTGTGTTTGAAAAGTGCTTGGTGTATTTAAAGCTGGGTGCACACTTAATGATTGTCAGGTTGATTTTAAATGTGATTTGGATGTGCTGGCTGATCAAGCCCAGTCAGCCTGGATCAGTTCCAGTTGGGCTCAGTTGGTGTTGACAGCTGGCAGATAAAATTATGTAACGTGTGGCATGTTAAGATTCTCATCTTCTGATATTTTTAGGAACCAGTCATTGCCAGCTGTTCTCATTAAGTTTTAAAAGTATATTTAGTATCTGTGAGTTACAGAATTTGTATGTTCTCCCTGTGTCTGCGTGGGTTGTCTCCTGGTATTCCAGCTTCCCCGCCGCAGTCCGAAGACATGCATTGGCTAGTTTCATTGGTGATTCCAAATTAGCTGTAGGTGTGAATGGCCGTCTGTCTCACTGCGTCAGCTCTGCATCAAACTTAAACCTGTCCAGCATGTGTCCCGGCTCAAACCCTTTGACTGCTGGGACAGGTTTTAATGCTTCCCAGTGATCAAAGGAAAATTTATGCATGGATGGATGGATGGACTGATGTGACTGATGTAATGTTGCCAGTGGTGACTGATGATAGGCACTGTGCCTTTTTAAACCTCATATGTGCAAGGTGGTAAGCTTTTATTGCAGGCAGTCTATGATTTGTACGTCCCTCGTGCTGAAGCATATAAACAAATGGCTGTTTTGATGTGCTCCTTTTTCCACTGTTAAAGTGACTGCATTATGCTCAAGCAGCAGCATCAGGGTCTCACAAATGAATCCAATCACTGGCTCACTTACTGTTCTTTCTCTAGGATTTTATTTTTGGCATTTTCAGCCTTTGTTTGACAGCACAGTGGAGAGTGTAGACAGCAAAGCAGGGAGAGAGACTGAAAGGGAATAACATGCAAGACATGATCTGCAGCAAGCTTAAACCCAGGCCGCTGCAGTAGTCTTTGGCATATGGTCTCCTGCTCAACCCTGTACCGGCATCTATTTATTAATTTGCTTCCTCAATTTCTACTTTGTGAATAATTTTTGGCTTTTTTTTTATCAGTTTCTAGCAGCACAAAACAACTTTTAACTTTTAAAACCGCACCTTACTTTTTTTTAATTATAAGCTATGTTTATCACATAAGTCAAGCTTTTCTCCCCTTCATTTGTTCATGTCTGGATCAGCTGAAGCTGATCTGAAAAGATGTGGTGTTTTCAGTGTGACAGCGTTTAGATGAACTGTCTGAGCTGTAGATGAAACAGTAATGCCTCAAATGTCTAAACAAAGCCAATCAAATAATTCTGCAGCCCTGCCAAAATAAAATAATAATTTAAAAATAATTTAAAAAAGACTAAATGAGGCATGTAAAAGTGTCGTAGTGGCCTTTGGGAGATGTTTACAGATCAGCAGCCTTGAGCTCACTCACTTGGAGAACAATCTGTGGTTACCCTGGGGAAAAGCGTTTCCCACAGGGATGAGAATTTTGCAAATGCATCTGGGGTACTTACATTCAAGGCACTGTATCAAAATATGAAAAGCAGCTTTTTGTATGCCCTGACTTCTTATATAGTACATCTGTTGAGTAGTATGTGAAAAGTATGTGTATTTTCTTTGGCTTGTGTCCACATGGGCATATTTGTCTGAATCTGCCACACAATGGACACCAAATTAAAACCTTGTGGTTTGTTTGGCCAAATAAGGAGAAGTGAGTGATATGAATAATGGGAGCTCTCAGGGTTCGCTTAGCAGTGTTGGGCTGAGGGAGGCTCCTCATCCTGATGCGTTCTTCTCTGATGGGCATCGGTTACAGCAGTCTCCAAATCTGCACAACAGCACGTATCAAAGGTGTCTTTGTCTTGAAGGTGAAAAGAATCCACTCTACTTTCTGCAGTTTTAGAACATACAAACTACACTCCCTAGGGAAAAAAGTCTTAAAATATTTGCTAATTTTACAGTACTTGCATTTATTGTTCTGTCTTTGCTTATTTTTTTCATTGGAAAGGAAGTCTTAAACACAAGTAACCCACCAAGAAGGGATATGACAAACAACTTAGGTGCTGATGGGAGCTCTTCCTCTGGGAGCACATGTATGAGAGGTTATCAAAAAAGTTTGCAGTGCAGCTGCTATTTTTAGATCCCTATCCACAACTCCTGTTATGGCCCCTTTGTACTTGTGCCTCTGTGAGGAGTGCTGGATCTCCTCTAGTATGTCAAAATGGTGATCCTTCAACTTGATTTCCAGTTTCAGGAAGTGGCTGAAGTTGCCTGGAGGCAAATCCGGTGAGCAGGTTCGGGTGTGCTTGTGTGGCCAAAGAAATAGCTGCATTTTCATTGCACTCTGTGCTGGCACACACCAGCCCACATGCAGCTCAGGTTGTTTCCATTTAATGTCCTCCATAAGACACCTCAGGACAGTACAGTAAAACTCCACACTGACAGGCTCACTCTGGGGACCAATTTGCCATGCAGGTCGCTGCATGTTGGGAAAGAAAAGAGACAAGCTCGCTACTGGTCTCGCTCGTCACCTGACAGTCTGTGTCCACACTTGGAAACTGTGGACTTCTCCTCTGAAAGCTACAGAAAACTGCTGAGGCTTTGCTGGTGAACCAGCTCATCATTGATGATTCTTAACACAAAATTTGTGTCAATCTGAAACAAACTGTTTGCTCTCAGCACAGTTTTGAGGTCTGTGGTGAAATTGCAGAGCACAAACGTCTGCCTCCATAAACGTGCATTAGGAGACATTATTTGTTGTAAATGTTTTGTCACTATTTTATGTTGTATTCTGTTATTGTACTGTAAACATTTTTATCTGGATTTTAAGATTTTAACTGGATGAAAGGCTTTTGGACTTTTGGATGTTGATTTTTAAGTTGTATAATCTGTTGCTAGGTGATAGCTGCACACGAGTCTTGCACTCTTGCCTCGTCCGAGAATTACATCCTTTGCCAGGAGACTGAACTTAGCAGAAAGATAAACTTGTAATGGAGTTTTTGGCTGTTGCTGTCCAGGCTAAACATCTTTTTTGCTATGGGTTCCTTCCTCTGTGACATTCAGGACAGGACCAACGTGATCTGCTTCCCTCTCACAATCTCTCAGCTCCTGTACCAATGGAAAATTACACTACCGTGCCATGGTCCAATTCCATCACCACCCAAATCCCAGGTACTGCTCCAGGTCTTGTTAAGGATCACTGAATCACCCTAAGAGCAAAACCCAAGACCACAGCCAGCTCTACACCATGCACTGGGCCATTTCATGGTTGGAGTGTCATCAGCAAAGGGGAGAACGGTGGCAGGTGGTCATGTCGCTCCCAACATTAACTGAGGCTCCAACTTGATAATTAAATTTGCATGAATCCCCCCGCTGACCTGTTGCTCCCCAGCATCCAAGCATCTTTACATCAGTCTCCAGAGCGGGTAACAAGCTCCTCTCCATTGTCTCCATGTCTGGTCTTGGCTCTGAAGCAATACCCTGCAAGAAAGACGTTATCCTTGGCCTTCACTGTCAAACGTGTCATGCTGATGCAGCTCACTCCGGGTCAAGGCTTTACAGCTCTAACTCAAGCTTGGGGACAGCGGTCATCGGCAACAGCTGATACTGTGCAGAATGGCTGCTATTTATTACAACGTGCTAACCAGCTCCAGGGAGTATAGTTTCACCAATAATGTTAACAATCAGGGATTCAATAATAAGGAAAATTATTATTCATCAAGAACCTACTGTTTTCCAGGAACAACAGTTACTGACCTAATGAACAAGATCCCAAGTCTGCTAGATAAACATCCCACAGCCATAAAGTGTTTGCTGGATGTTGGCACAAGCCACATTAAGTGCCAACAGTTAGAGCTACTGAAGCAGGATTTTACACTTCTTTTTGACTTGCTCTAAAATTATCATAAAATCTTGTTTTTATCTCCGGTCTGATTCCAACATTGGGGTGTGTTTTTGCTCGGGTCTCCAGACTCCTTAATTTGCACACCTGGCTCTGGGAGCATTCTCCCACACTCTTCACCTTCATAGATAATTTTAATCCTTTTTGGGAACGTACCGCATTTCTCTGAGTGGATGGACTACACCCAAATTGTCGAGGCAAACATTCTCCGTGCAGTCTAAGCTGCTTCACTGTTTTCACCAACATGTTCTCCAATCAGTTGTTTGTTCATAGCAGACATGCATTTCCAAAAAACCTGTTTTAACTTTTCCAGTTGTACCTGACGTCATTTAGTCCTCATAGACTTTTTTAGAAATCTGAGAAAATCTATGTTTATGTATATCTTCAGGATTTGCTGGAGAAAACTCAACCTCAACCATTTTCAGAGCTCTCAATGCTAGGGACAAAAATCAGAAATCTTTCACATGACAAAACTTTAGACAAATTACTGTAGTAGACTCAAATGATTTGAAAACTAATCCACTTGTGTTATTTCCTTTAAAAACTCTATTTCAATCATCAGTACATAACTATTAAGTCAAGGCATCACTTCATTTGGACTCTATTTTAAAGAATGTGTTATCTAACAAAAATAGTATCTCTGCTTCCATATGTTCTCCACCAAATATTCAAAACTGTGAAAAAAATTATTTTTTTTATCATGATAAGCCATAGGGTAGTCTACAGTAAACTGGCCACCTTAAACCCAAAGAAATCTAAGGGTGAGGACAGTTTAGATCTATCCCTCCTTTGCATCAGTACTGATTTAATTGCTGTGCCTATAATTAATATTTAAATTTATTACTTTCTATAGGCAAAATTCCCCAAAATATGGACGCCTGCACAGGCACTCCTGCTCCATAAAAGTGATGACCCCACTGACTTTTTTTTTCGACTATTTGCCTATTTCAAAATTGTCTAGCCTAAACAATTTTCAGAACCCTTAATAAATGCTTAATTGAAAGTGCATCTGAAAGCAAATAACATTTTACAATCCCTGACGGAATCTTCCTAAAGGGATTAAAAAGTTTTATCTAATCTAATCCAATGGAATCTACAATCAGAGCAGCCAAGTGTTAGATCATATCACAGCACAGCGACAGCTGACGCCTTTATAATCATCAGTATTGAGCTGCAATTTTTATCAACCTATCAAAAGCATTCTATTCAGTGCATCGTGGCTTTTTATACAAAAAAAAAATTCATTTGGTTTGGATGAATAGTCCCTCAAATGATTTCATGATTACTGTAGTTTAAAAGGTTTCAGGTCAACTCCACTTACCATTTGTACAGGTGTTGCACAGGGATCTATTTTTAGACCTCTTCTATTCACTCTGTATGCAAACAATATTGTCAGTATGACCCAAAACTTCAATGTATATTTTTATGCAGAAGACATTATTTTATGTCACTCGTATGCTTTATGCTCTTCACTTGATTTTGCTATTGCAAATCCAGTCTGCTTGTGATAAATTTCAGATCTCTTACCACACATAAACTTGTTTTAAGTTCTTATAAAAGTGTATGATATTTACAGGGTCGCCTAAAAGCAGAGGTAGGAAGTAACGAAGTAAAATACTTCGTTACTGTACTTAAGTAAATTTTTTAGGTACCTGTACTTTACTTAAGTATTTATTTTTTTGACTACTTTTTACTTTTACTCCCTACATTTTTACCCAAGTATCTGTACTTTCTACTTCTTACATTTTCAAAACAAACTCGTTACTTTTTGTTTAACGCGTCAGTGAAAAGTTTGCATTTCCGGTCAGTGCGCCGTCAAACATCAGTCGATCTGAGCCGCCGTGATTGGTTCCGATGTGCGGCAGCGTCTGCGAATGTCTACACCGAGCGACAGGGCGGGGCAGAGGACACACACACACACACACACACACACTGTAGAGGGAGGGGCTCCTGCAGAGCTCGCTTGGAGCAAAGAGCTGGCCGACGTTGTGCTTTACACGCGGGAACGGTGAGACAAATGAGTGAGAGAAAACGTAAAGCACAAAAAGTGTGTGCAGTGTGTCACACAGTGTGTCTGCTAGCTAAAAGAGCAGCTGCTTTAGCTAAAAGAGCAGCTGCTTTATTTCCAGGGAGAGCAAAGAATGC
>VUQK01042435.1:0-12918 GCA_015106715.1 Bujurquina vittata
TTTAGCAGCAGTTAGCATTAGCTTGCTAATTAGCATTAGCATAAAATAAGAGTCACGTAACTGTAACCATTTTTTCTTTTGTTTGGAGAAACTGAAAGTTTTGAGGATTTGTGTGAATATTTTAATGGCGTTTGTTATTGAAACTGCTGTTGTATTATGATGGATACTCTGAATACATTACAAACTACAAATAAATTATTTAGGCAACAATCTTCTAAAATGTGTGTGTGTAAAAGTTGCATTACAGGCGGGCATATGTGGAAATGTGCGTGACTGTTGCACGGACCGATACTCTATTGTTTTGGCCTTTTACAGCTTTGATTGTGTTTTGCAGTGTAGAGAGACGGGAAATCGGGAGGAGAGAGACGGGGGAAGGCAGGCACTAAATGGCGACAGGTGGGGACGTGAACCTGCATTGTCTGGACCGCTACGCGGCATACGTGGTCGCTTGCTCACCCGCTGAGCCACCGTGGCGCCCCGTACAGACTGATACTTGAACAAGAAGGCAGATCTATCAGATTATTTGAAGGTTTACGTGAAAAGATGACCAATCGTTCTGTCCTGGGTACGGTCTGAAAAACACAGTTGAGCAGTTTGTAACTCCTCAAAAGTTGTAGACTGCTCGAATGTTTTTCTCCATCCTGCAAACCAAAGTCCGCTGATAAGTAAATGATTATAGTTCAGGAAATTACTGCGAGAGAGTACAGAGTTCATAATTAAGTTATTGGTGTTAAAACCAGCTTTAACTCTCAGCATGTTTTTATTGACATGCTCTAACAATGGTGAAAGGAAATAAAAATTATGGCTGCCTTAATGGAAAGTACTCTGCCTCTAGTAGAGTTAAGGATGTGTTGAATATCCTGGTTAGTACCGGGTTGAGTTCATCCACTAACGAGGCATGTGCATTGACAGCTGATGATCAGTTGACTTTGTAGCTCATCAGATGCCGAGAGTCGTTATTCTCTAGTTGCAACTCCACTTTCCTCCTGGGTTTCAGATTAAGATAGACCCGGATCTGCTTATTCACAGTGACAGCGTCTGTGCAGTATCTGATGTGTGGTAAAAACAGCATCTATGCACTGAACAAATACAGCCCATGCTGTACTCTGAAAGCTGTCCTGCAGCCGACTGAGGGCACCCACGGGCCAGGTTTGGACAGTCTTTGTCACAGGTTTGGTTTTCCTCCTGAGGGTGGTGCACACAAGGATGAGGAGCAGAGAGAGGTGGTCAGACATGTCCAGGTGTGGGAGAGGGACAGCTTTTATTCCCACTTTAGGTTGGAACAAAACCGGTCTAACGTGTTCTCGCCTCCAGCTGGACAGTGTACACACTATTCAAATCTGGGGAGCACGGTCATGAGAGTCGGGCTTTGTTAAAGTCCCCCGCAACAACAAAGGCTCTTTCTGGGTGGACCTGCATCAGCTCGTTGATGTGCTCGTGCAGGAGCACCACGGCTATGCTAATGTTAGCATTGGGTGTTGTGTACGCTGCTGTTATAACCACTACAGTGAGCTCCCTGGGCAAGTAGAAGGGTCTACACACAACTGAGATGGCCTCTAGATCCGGACAGCAGTGGGTGTAGAAGATTCTGCTGTTTGTGCATCATTGTTTGTAGATTCTGTGGTTATCATCCGTTTTTTTTAGGATGACACCACAGTTAAAAATTGAGCCGAGTGAAGGCTCATCCAACTACAGCGTGTGCACGTTGTCAGATTTAAGGCTGTTTTTAAAGTTCATTCCTCCTTTTAAGTTTATGAAGTTTGGTAAAAAAAAGATTTGGTCTTTTTTCTTCATTTCTTAATTTTTCTTCTATCAATAAGATCATGAAAATTATGAAGCTCACTATAAAGAGACTAAAACAAACGCATATGAGCCCTTTGCTCCCTACTGTACTGACTGCTGAGGTCTACAGATGTCACGTCTCATTAATTTCAGCTGCATGTGTCCTTATTCTGTGGGTTTATCTGCATGCTACACTTCTTCCTTTTACAGGAAATACAGACTGCGACCAACATTTAGAAACCCAGGAAGCAGGAATCGATGACGGCAGCACCTGCATTGAGCTTTAGAAACACTTCTTAGGAAGACTTGACCCTGAAACCAGGAAGAGGGGTTTTCTTTATGTGAGGAAAACGCTACCCCAAAATGAGGGGAGCATTCTATAAAAAGAAAACAATCGATTGTGAAACATGTGACTAAAGGCTGAAACACCATTTTGCTGAGCATTCTTGTCGAGAAGCTGACCGACTTGGATTTTGCACCCTTCACCTGTGAGTGGATCTAGAGATTTCAGACAGATCGCCCACAGACAGTGAGAGTGGGGACCTCCAGATCCTCCCCCCAACGCTCAGTACCAGCTTGCCCCAGGGCTGCGTGTTAAGCCCCTTCCTCTATGCCAGGCGTGCCAAACTCTAGGCTTCGAGAGCTGGTGTCCTGCAGGTTTTAGATGTGTCCTTGACCCACACACCTGAATCAAATGGCTGAATTACCTCCTCAGTATGCAGGCGAGTTCTGCAAAATCCTGCTAATGACTTCTACATTTGACTCAGGTGTGTTGGATCGGAGACACATCTAAAACCTGCAGGCCCTCGAGGCCTGGAGTTTGACACCCCTGCTCTATGCTCTATAAACACATGACTGTGTCCCCCATCACGAGCAAATTTAGTTAAATTTGCACACGATATCACGGTGGTGGGTCTCATCTCTGATGGCAATAAGACAGAGTACAGGAAAGAGGTTCAGAGGCTGGCAGCCTGCTGAACACCAACAAAACCAAGGTAATGGTGTAAGACTGTAGGAAGAGAGTAGACCACGCCCCACTGCAGATAAATGGTGTCTGTGTGGAGAGAGTCCCCAATTTCAAGTTTCTTGGGGTGCATGTGACTGACAACCTAACCTGGTCTACCAACATGTCAGCGGTGGTCGCCAAGGCTCAGCAGAGGCTACACTTCTTAAGACTATTTAAAAAATGCCACCTGGAGGTAAACCTGCTGCAGAGTTTCTATCACTCCACAACAGAAAGTTTGCTGGGACATTGCATCACGGTGTGGTATGGTGGCTGTTCTGCAAGGGACAGAAAGGCCCTGCAGAGGGTTGTTAAGATGGCTGAGAAAATAATTGGCTGTCCCCTGCCCTCTCTGGATGACTTGGCAAACGCCCGATAGTTAAACAGGACTAGGAAGATCCTGGGTGATCCACCCAGTCATGTTCTCTTCAACCTCCTGCCCTCTAGCAGATGATACAGGGCCCTGAAGAGCGAGACAAATGGGCTTAGAGACCCCTTCTTTCCCTGGGCTAGAAACTTCTAAATGAGGCTCTGAATATTAAGTGTAAATAAGTGTGGAGCATATACCAGGAAATGTGTGGAGCATATACCAGGAGAGATGTGTATTTTAAGGGTGGGTTGCTGGGCAGGGTATGTACCAATTAATTTTATGTTATTATTTTTATTTTTTGTTAGTTTAAGACACTAGATAGACCACTCACATAATTTCGTTTTCACATCGTTGCACAATGACAATAAGGGATATTCTATTAAAATCTTTCCCATGCTTTGAATTCACTGATTGGGATCCATAATTCCCAGATTCCAGTCCTTTAGAAGAAAATAAAGGGAATGGACAAACTTAGAGTCTGCTTGGTTTTAATGTGCAACCATAATTATTTGGAACATGCTTCACAAACATGAAAAATGAATTGATGAGCACCAAAAATAAAACAGACAAGCAGCTTATGATTCACATGAAATCTTTGCATGTGTTTGTGGCTCAAAGTAAAGAGCATAATGAAAAAACACTGAATACTGTCTGTATTACGTGAAATAATATCGGAAGCTGTTAAATAAAATTTCAAGTGTTCATCTTTTAACTGATAACAAACCTTCAAACATGTGACACAGATTTTCCTTTCCTTTCCTTGTAAAACTCAACTGATTACTGAGGAAAACCTGAATGGACCAGTTCAGCTTCCGTACTCGGTGCTGAAGTGCTTGTTGACTTTGTGGATGGAGACGTAGAGCGTGAGGCCGATGAGGAAGAACTGCTGCTGCTCCTTCAACCACACCAGCTTCATCTTCACCTGACCCTCAGAGCTGCTGTAAAGCATCACAAAGTTGTCGTCGCCGTAGTAGCAGGACTGCGAGTTCACCATGGAGATGGTGATGGGGGAGCTGACGCACCAGAAGGGTTTCTGGAACTCGTCGAGCAGCGTCAGCGTCATGATGCAGCAGTTCTACGCGGAGCAAGAACGAACCATCAGCGCCAATTCAGAACGAGGCTAATTCTGTTTGGCTGCCCGAGTCGCCACAGCGGCTGAACAAAGCTGGATTCAAAACGCACTGACCCGACTGGCTGCGTCACAGTTTCTGATTCTATCAACAGAGTTTTAAAATCTTATTGCAGTTTATTTTACAGCCAAAAACTCACTGGCTGTTTCCCCCCCTCAATTTTCAGTTCTTGTAGCCAATCATTTCCAGAGGAATGATCTGCTCCTTAAGCCACGCTGACCCATGCATGAAAAAGCCCTAACCTCAAAGGATGAAACAGTGCAGTACAAAGAACCAAGTCTAAAGCTGCCTGTCACAAAAACATCATTTGTTGCAGTTTGACAGCAGAAAATATTTGTGCGCCAACAAGGTAATGAAGATGGAGAGCTGTTGGCCGATCTCATATGTGACTGAATAAGGTCACAGCAATAATAAAGAGCTGTGCAAACTCTGTTTCTGTCTTACATGCTGCATTTACATGTATGCCTGCACGTTTCGATCAATCTATGCATCTATTTCCAATTTTTGTAATAAAATATAAAGAAATGAGATGCGGCCTTTTGCACAGCATCATAGATGTCTTAAAAAGTAATTCTTCCTCTCAATAACAGAAGCGTTGGGCAGTGAAAAAGTGTCTCCTGGAGCTGTGACCGAATCCAAAACTAAAGAAAAAGCAGCCGGTGTGTGAGACAGATGTACCTCCACGGAGCCCTCCAGCTCCTCACTCTTCCAGGGCAGCTTCACGCTTCCAGACAGTAATCTATGCTGGGACACGTCGGTCCTGTTGATGACCTTCAGCTCCAGCAGCCCGCACTGGCTCTGAACTGATCACAGTCCAATAAAATAACATGGAGAAAGTAGGTTTCTACACCGTAACCAGAGCAGTCACAGCAGCTCATTATACTAAAGTCATTCAGGTCTGAACTATTCTGATGTTGCACAGATGCCTTCTGGTTGTTGGGCTTCTTGATCTATTACAGGTCTTTACTTGGACTGTGGCGTTTCATATCGCCCACAAGAACATCAGCATAAAGCAGCTGCTCTCGTTCCAGTGCAACTGCTTCTGTTCAGTACAAATGTAATCTCATTACTCTGAATACCTGTGTCACAGGAGAGCTGGCTGAAGTGTCCTGACATGATCTTAACGCCAGTGTTGTGCAGGACGAAGTGCAGACTGTAGCCGTGAAGGCCAAAATTAAGGTCCGATTTGTCGGCAGGCGGCAGGTCCACAGGTTCAGAGTACAGGCTGCAGGATGGGACAATCAATCTTTAACAAGACTGAATATTAAACTATCCAAGTAAAGTTACTCTTAAATTTATCAGATGTAAAAGTTTGTTTGTGAAGCACATATTTAAATGATCCCCGTTATTAGTTGATATAATTGTAACGTGAGGGTTCGGGATATGCCACGGATTCTCAACTAAAAGAAACAGAACGATGGCAACAGATAACTTTCTCAGCAGCCTCTTTGTTTTCTTCACCACACTTGTGTACAAGACAACTTCCTTGTTCCAACTTCCCACGTGACCCACACAACCAATCAGAAGACAGGAACTTCTAACCTTAGGTAAATGCGGGAAAACCACAGAGCTAGATTCAGCGGTAGAACTGCACTGAAATGTGAGTAAATAAACATCCAAACATACTTATATAATATATATATATTATATATATAGAATAAAAATGCAAATATGTATATACTCAGCTTCTGTAACCACATCTCTATAAACTAACTGAAGTATAAGTTTACCTCTAAACTTTACATAATAATAGGAAAGTCAAACAACCAGGGCACCAATGCTCGCTTCTGCTCCTCTGCATGACAGCATTAAGCTGCTGCAGTTTATTGAAACTCTGATGATGATGCTGGCTTCAGTGGGGGTCAGAACAGTTTTTAAATTAAATGTCTTTCAGCCCTGAAATTTTCATGCGCACATCTGCAGACGTTCTGAGGGCTCAAAATTACTACAAATAATAAGGTCAATAAAAACTATGTACTTCAAATACTGGAAAGCCTTCACGTGATAGGGTTTTGTGTGGCTTCGCTAAATATATTAAGCTTATTGTACAATAAAACGTTTTGTCTGAACTATTTTAACACAAACGTACCAGACTGGAGATCCCAGCAGACTCTTCTCCACCAGCTTGTGGAAGTGCAGGCTGATCATGATGAAGGCCACATTGCTCTGACCCTACACACAAAAATGTCAGTGTTTACCAATCCATCCACTTTCGCAATCCAGAGTCACAGGAGCGCTGGAGCCTATCCCAGCTGCCATAGAGGGCTAACACACAGAGACAGTCACACTCACGCCTGTAGGCAATTCAAAATCACCAATTAGCCTAACCCCAGTAACTGCAAGTCTTTGGACATGCAAAGTCCACAGATGGAGGATTTGAACCCAGGACCCTCTCACTGTGAGGCAACACTACTAACCACCACACCACCTGCTGCTTTTATTTATTCAAATTAAAAATTATAAAGTTAATGTTGGAGCCTTGTGAATAAATCCTCATAAAAGCACTGTGAAAAAAATGAAGTCCACATCAAGTGATAATGTCATGAGGTCATGAGGTTTCTAAACAAGAGAAGAAACAGATTCTCCAACTCATAAGAAAGCAGCAGGGAGAGTTTCATGGTTTGATCCCAGAGGTGAAGTTGCATCACAGCCGCTTTCATGCTTATTTCAGGATGTCTGCGGGACAGTTTGAGCTCTTATTGGCAGAGCAGGGATCACATGTGAGGAGGCAGAGAATAATATCAGAGAGCCGACTGACCAGGAGCAGCTAAAAATATGAATATATGAATATACATCACTGTATATTCAGTACATCGCTATGAGCTCACATGTTGCTAAATGCAGCACTCTGATTGGTCAGATCTGTTTGTCGACTGCATTTTTTTCAGTGTGCTTTATGAGGACGAATTATTCCAAAAAAGCGCAATGCGTACAGTGTGGCACAACATTCACACCTACAGCCAATTTAAACACATGCGCACAAATGTTTTTACTTTTGAAGTGTTTCGAGTTAAATGTTTACCCTCCAGATTCCGACGATGACGCCTGGCGGCAGACACGCAAGCTTGATCTGTCTGTCTTTGCCCATGAACTGAAGTGGGTGACTCTTCATGTCCACATCTAAAATCAGAGAGCGCCACACTGGCCTGAGGGAGGAGGAGAGTGTGTAAACAGGACCGTCAGATTTAACATCACGTGTGATCGTTCAGAAAAACTCAAAGCTGATGGCGTCAGTTTCTTGTTCAGCTGTATAGGAAACTGATTTCCTGTGTGAAAGAATCAAATATATCAGCAAAAATTGTTCTTAGAAAGTCATAATGTCCATTTTTTTCAAGTGTAATCAAATGTATTTGTCATTACTGAAGAAAGTGGCTGATCTACACCTTACCATGGATGAATACTCTATCTCACCACCTCCAGAGGTCTGAAACCTGGATGTCGTCCTGGACTCCACCCCCTTCTACCACCTGAAGAACATCTCCTGACTGTGGCCATTGCTCTCAAACACAGCTGAAACCTTCATTCATGCCTTCATCACCGCCACCTGAGCTACTGATCAGTCTGCCTCTCGAAGCGATGGACATGCTGCAGGAAGTTCAGAGCTCAGCTGCCAGAGTCCTGGCAACACATCACCCCCACCGGCTCCCAGTTAAGTCCCACATCTCAGATAAACTCCTTCTCACCTGCAAATCCATTCATGCTCCCAGCATTTATCTCATCTTCCCTTCCACTACGCCCCATCCTGGATTCTGCGCTCCACAGGTAAAGGTTTATTCTCCAGCCCTCACACCAGACTACGTATGTTCATGGTGACTAACTTTTTAATTGACTAAACAAGGGGGAAATTTTTTTTAGACTTGTCGGTTAGTCTAAGAAAAACAGTTTGATGGATCATCTCAAACTGTCTAAACAAAGCCAGTTAAAACCATAAAACGTTCTTCAGCAATAAATTCTAATTTGAAGGCTGCTTAACTATGCAGCACCTCACATCACGCATGAACTTTGTACTGCAGACAATGAAGGAAGAAAAAACGATGAACTGATGTTAAATATATGAAAACGTCTTACTGCAAAAGACAACAAATTAACATCTTAGCAACTTGTGTTGGGGCTGCAGCTCCATCTAGTGGCAGGTGGCTGCATAACATTTAGGACAATTTACCAGTTTTGGGCATCAATTAAAATCTTAACCATCAGAATAAAATAACTAGTACATCCGGTACCAACTAGTGAAAACAGCAATGATTAGTTATGCACATCCCTACACCAGAAATCCACATTTTCTAAAGACAGCTGAAATGCCAGTTATTCATTGAAGACTTTGACCTTTTGTGTAAATGGCCCGGGGTTCCTTGAAAGGTACCACACAAATCTGATTCATTATTATTATTAAATGCAAAGAATAACACAGACAGATGGAGAGGCCGGTTGTTGTCTTACTCCTTGGCCGCCTCCTTCCTGACTCCGTGCAGCTGGATGCTGCTGATGTGATGGTAGGATGGGAAGCTGCCTCCACTCCAGCGGACGATCATGGAGGACTCGAAGAAGTACGCTCGACTGTGCTGTAGCGTGACCTTCCAGCCCGGCTGTGTGTGCAGCGTCAGCTCCCAGCTCACATTCAACCTCCTGAAAAAAAAACAGTGAGCAAAGCTGAGACGAATCTTTAATACAGAGACACAGCAGTGAGAGACATGAGATACAGGCCGGCTGGGAGTCGAACCAGCAACTATTTTAGTGACTTAACCATTTAACCAATTATGGGTTGCAAGGGGGCTGGAGCCTATCCCAGCGATCACAGGGAGAGAGGCAAGGTATAACAGATAGAGTGACGCAACATTCACACCTACAGCCAATTTAGAATCACCAGTTAAACCAGAAAGCATGTCTTTGGACTGTGACAGGAAGCTGGAGTACCCAGAGAGAACCCAGGTGCAGCAAGAAAATGCTAACTCCAAACTGACAGGAGCCAGTCGGTCAGTGGATTCAAACCCTCTTGCTGCGAGGCAACGGTGCTAGCCACTGCACCAAGAGAGGCTGAATCCGACCAGGTGTTTGAGTCTGTGCGCCTCTATTTTTAGTTATAAAGAGAACAGCTTCTTCATCTCAGTACCCTGATGTGCTTTCTTGAAAGAGAAAACACTGAGTGCAGGAAAGCACAACATATAATAAATCTGAAACAGCTGTCACGCCCAGCAGGAACAGTTTAAACTAGAGAAACAGCCGCTCGTACCTGAGAACCCACTCGCTCTGCCGGGGCAGGCCGGTGTACACGTTGATGTCTCTCAGCGCCCTTCTCCACTTGTTCATCTCCCGCCCAGCAATCATCCGGAAGTACATCCTTTTCCAGTGGCCCGTCGATCCATGCTCCACCAGCTCCTCTTTCACCGCGACGTCATTGGCCGACTTCGGCTTCCACCCAAACTCTGACATGTAGATCTTGTGCCACATTATGCTGCAGAGAACAAACTCACAGTTAAACTCTGCTTCCAGAAAAGTGCTTCTTATAGTCTGATGTTCTGTTTTTGACTGCTTAAAGGGGACATAGCATGCTTTTAAATCCTTCATTTTCATATGTAAATCATTCCCTTGTGGTCTATATAAAGTAGAACTGCTTTGGGCTGAATTCCTCGTTATTGGAGCACCACAGACCCCTCTGTTACATCTGTTCTGACCTTTCGAGTGTGTTGTTGTGGATGATGAAAATGTGTCAGGAAAAAACCACCAAGACCAAAGACCACCTGAGCGCACAAAGCACCTACACAAACCGCTCTGATCCTACGAGGTAACCTGACTGCACCTCTGGAGAAACGTGACTACTCATCGGGTCCATGGAGCCAACAACGTTGTGATTAACCTGGTCAGTCCTTGTGAGTTTCCGGCTGCTTTATCAGTCAGAGAATAACAATCAGGAATAATAATCAAACCTTCAATATAAGGACTCACAAATGTCAGCAAATTCCTGGAGGGAGACTGCTGAAACTAATTGAAGTGAGGGAATGAAGACAGTGGAAAAAAGGGACAAATATGATTGCAGCAAAAAAAATGAGCACAGAGCGAGGACCAAAAAAAGTCCCAGCCAGCACCGCATGTAAATCACCAGCACGACCACAAGGTAATTAACACACATAATCCAGCTACAGAAGCATAAAATGACATGAGGTGGGCCACTTCTGTAGGTTGTGTACAGAGACCGCAAAGACCCTGAGAGTCTAATTAGGAGCATCTAACCGAGCTAGCTCCAACACAGAAGCAGCTTCAACATCAGGATGCAGCTGGATTTGACCTTTGACTCATTCAAAGAGTTTGTTTTTGTCAAACACCACATGTAGCTGTTGTTGATCTACTGATGTTTACTGCAGAATTTATTGTAGAATTTATTGAGTTTTGGAGTTCATATTTCTCTCCCTGTTGATGTCGATGTGTGTCCTTAATATTACACACATTTAGCACGTAGTGCTGCTGTCTGTGAACACTTGGTCGTTGCATATATTTCTTTAAATGGTATCTTTGTCAGGTTTTTATTACAAAATAGTCACATTTGCGCCTTGAATCTTGCACCTGATTAAGTACGAAAATACTGAAACTAACTAAAACTAAGCATGAAACCAAAAATAAAAGCTAATAAAAATGAGCAAAAACACTCTGAAAACTAACTAAAAGTAAACTATAATGTAAAATCCAAAACTATTATAACCCTGTCTGATGCTGGGGGGCGATTTAAGGAATTATGTGGGTTAATACACCCAACAACCAAACATTTTATCTACGTGAAACTTTGGCATGACTGAACTGGACTATAAAATCGCTGCAAGAAAAAAAAATATGGAGGATTCATGAGACTGGTTAGCTGGAAGTCCATGACCTTGTTTAGCAGCTCCACAGCAAATAATTAATCGGTCTTTATCCCAGACACAAAGATGGTCCATAGTAAAGTAAAATGAGAGAGCTAAAACACATACAAAAAGATAAATAAACAGGTTCTAAAAAAAAAACAAAAAACACGATATTGTTCACTGAGTCACAAATAAATGATGACACCAGTGATTCCACAATCTCGAGGTAAATTTGACTGTACTCAGTGCAGGATTTATTAAAATTGTGTAATTATGCTATTGCTTGACACAGACAATCTACACATACACCTGTACATAAGGTTTCTGAGCACAGCAGGACATGTGGGTACAGCAACATTTACAAACATATGGCCAGCACTACTCCATCTAGGTACTTCGAGTAGTAGCCTCATAGCGTCATCGTATGCTACATAAAGTTTCTGCATGCTGCCTCGTTTGCATACTGTGTTTCAATGCTGTGACGGAACAAATGAAAACGTAACAGTGAACGGAGAAAACTGAACAGACTGAAAATTATGACCCAAAAAGAATATAAAGATATCTACACAGCACCGGGTGAGAATACATTTAAATTTCCTGTATTCCTACACACTCAAAGTACACGAAAAATGTAAGTAAGGGCTAAAAAAGTGGATTTTGCATTATACAGTATGTCCCCTGTAAAGTTGGCTGGCAGAGAGCTTAAAGGTGCATTCCTGCCACCTGCTGGCTGTAGAGGTGTACTGTCACACTGTGTGTGCAGCTCAGCAGGCTTTGGCGTCAGCGGGGGGTAGATAACAAGACGAAGGTAAAACAGTTTAACTTTAAGTTTAATGATTACTTGAATATTTTTTTAAAAAAAAAGCATTAAAAGCTTCCAGTTACAGCCCTGGTAATTTAAGAGTCTACTCAACAAATTTATTTTATTTTTTTTTTATTCCTCGCTGGAAGTCAGGAAAATTCAGGATTTACAGTTTAAGTCACTCCATGCTGTGTGGAACAGCTCTGTCTTCCTCTCCCGCTGTGTTCACTTACTCGTCATTGGCGAGCTGGTGGAAGAGCTTGCTGACGTGGCAAATGCAGAACAGCGAGGACACGTCCAGGTATGACAGAATCTTGAGCAGAACCTCTGACGGTAACCTGGAGAAAAGCAGAGCACAGAAAACCATGAGAGCGTGTTTTCAGGGCCTCCAGTGAGCAGTTAGCAACAGCCTATTATTCAGAGGATTTCTGTGCAGGTAGCTGCAGTTTACCTGTACCTGTTAAAGGGGGCCTATTGTACTCATTTCCACGTCCTTACTTTACCACAGTAGTTATACATCATTTACAGTCCCAGGCCTAGGTGTAGCTGAGAGGTGGCCAGATTGGTCCAAATATCAATTGGATCAATATTTCAGTTTCTCTCCTCTACGTTCAGTATGTTCCAGCAGCCTCGGCCTATAGCAGCATAACTAAGGGATGGTTCAGGGTCACCTGATCCAGCCCTAACTATAAACTTGATCAAAAAGGAAAGTTTTAAGCCTAATCTTAAAAATAGAGAGGGTGACTGTCTCCTGAATCCAAACTGGGAGCTGGTTCCACAGAAAAGGGACCTGAAAGCTGAAGGCTCTGCCTCCCATTCTACTCTGAAGTATCCTAGGAACCACAACAATTAACTAATTAGAGCTGAACACACAAAAGACTGTAGAGTAGGGCTGCAACGATTATTCGACATTGTCGACAATAATCGACAATAAAAATAGTTGACGACGAATTTAATTGTCGATTATAGTCGTTTTTTATTATTGGTGATTTTTTTTT
>VUQK01042450.1:0-22017 GCA_015106715.1 Bujurquina vittata
ACTTTGTGAAAAGTCACATTCATAAATATTGAATTATATCTGTTAAACCTTCAGTTTTACCCTGAATGTAGTGATTTGTGTTTCTGCATTAGACTTTATACAGAGACTAGTTTTGTCAGTAAACAGTGGGTGAAGATTTATTCTCTAGACTCTTAAAGTTTGTAATTTCTGAAAACAAAATTTAAATCTGCAATAAAGGTAAACTGTACACTAGAGACAGTTCTGTGGCTGAATCTGTATTATAGAAATACAGGAATAAGACATTTGTGCTTTTAGAGAGCAACAATGGTGAGGTCTAGCAATAGGTCAGAAGTTGGTATGC
This sequence comes from Bujurquina vittata, assembly GCA_015106715.1. NCBI lineage: Eukaryota > Metazoa > Chordata > Actinopteri > Cichliformes > Cichlidae > Bujurquina > Bujurquina vittata. The sequence continues at coordinate 323 of VUQK01042450.1, forward strand.
GTATAGGCGCATTCTGATTGGCTGATGATACTTCAAAATGATTTGTGGAGCATGTAAGTGGTTCAAAGCATTTCTTAGCATTTCAGCTCCGATCTTTCAGCTGCAAGCATTCACAGTAGCATTTTCTCCAGGAAATGCTTTTTTCTAGTGTTTTATCTTGTTTATTCGCTTGATGGTTTAAAGAGGGGGTTCTTTTCCTTCTAGTCTAAAGACATGCTTATTAGGATAACTGGTGAGACTAAATTAGTTGAGGATGCGTGGTTGTCTATGATGGACTGGTGAGCTGTCCTTGTCCAGGTTGTAGCCCACCTTTTGGTCATTAAAAGGCCAACAATAAAGGTTATTGGCTCAGACAGGTAAACAAGAAATCTCTGCACCTTTTCAACCATGCATTAGTTAAAAAGACTAATAATTCAGGCATTAAGTGTGAAAAAAGGCTAAAAATAATCTTGTCTTTATTGATGTCAAAACTTTCTTATCATCAAGATCCCCCCATGTTTACATATTTGCTTTGAATTCTCCAGATGCTGCAGTGACACAAGCTGCACGAAAAGGTCAGACTGAGTTCCCTCCTCTGTCACATTTCAGACCTCTGTGTGTGGGAGGCACTCACTTGGTTAATTCCAGTCTCCAGCTCTCCACCTTGTGGTCCAGATGCAGCACCGACCTACTGCATGTGTCGCTCCCTTTATTGCTGGAAATTGGGCATGGAAAGCAAACACACAGCGCACACTTCACTGACACAGGTGGTTTGGGCTAAATATATGTGCTGCTATAAATATCCAGAACTAAAAATAAAACTAACAAAAGAAAACCAGCGGTTCAAAAGACTTGGTGAAAAACATGCAGTTGCGGGTAATGTTTATCGTGAATTAGTAAGCAGGAAGAATGGCTTTAAGACAGCACAGCTACAAGCCTGACCTAAAATTATAGGGCAACAGATGCATAGTCTAAACATCCGAAGCAACTTGATAGCTCAGTGGAGAAAGACAGTCATATCATAATACAGGCATGTCTTTATTGAGTGAGTCATTCTTTCCAACAGAACACATTTTCCATACTCACATTAAAAAAAATAAGATCTATGAAAACAGTAGATATCACAGAAAAAAAGAATGACAGGCAAACTGTCAGGAGCAGGTGGGAACAGGCAAGGAAGTCCTAGATTACACGTGTTTCTGTTTTGTGTTATCAAGATAAAAATTGTTACTTGTTTCTTTTTGGTTAAAAATAATTATTTTTTTAAACACATTTTTTCACACCTGGAACACCTTTAATGCATTTATCTTAGTCATATAGGTCGTAGAAAGGCATCATGTGGAAGTTATATTGTCCAGAATTAATAAATCTATTAAATTGACATGTTTCTTATATTTATTTTTGGCTCATATTTTATCTTTTAGCTCGTCACCCCTCATTTTTATCGTCCCCTGGCTGATATTTATCGCGTCATGGGCCAGTTAGAGGCTGATTGCTCCCTATTCCTTCCGTGTTGTGTTCCGTTCCCATTACTCGCGTCGATCAAACGCTCCAAATGACACCAAAACGCCGCATTATCGCAGCTCTCAGTGCGCCTCTCCAGCAGTCCTCCTCGCCATTGGCCGGGCGCGGAGCCGGGGGGCGGGCCGTGCCGGTGCGCATCTGTTTAAAACGCTTTGGGGGAACTCACGGCGAAGCACATTGTCGAGACCGGTCTCCCAGAGAGATGAGGGAAGTTTTGCGTTTCATCCTGTTGAATCCAAAGTAATAATAATAATAAAATAAGCAGGCGCACGGAAACGACACTGGAGATAAAGGAGACCGCAATAAACAAAAGAAGTCTGGATTATTATTTCAGCGAGCTGATTCTAACCGGTCTACAAATGAGCAACAGGTAGAGGAAACGAGACTTTTTAGGTCTCTTCTTTTATAGAACTACTAATCGTGTGCTTTAATATAAAATGTGGTGCTTTATCAGGCGCTTAACGCAAGTCTGAAGAGTGGATATATTTGGCAAATATTTGTGACTGGTTTATTCTCCGTGACGCGCACGCTTCCTGGCTTCTCTGTTGTCACACCACCCAGATGACCCGCCAAAAGTTTGACTTTATCAGGTCATACCGCTTCTCGCTTCATATAAGAGAGCTTGAATACAAAACCTGGTGTCTGAGGACTGCGGTGGAAGCGAAACCTGCGGGTCTGTGTCAGTCCGAGGGGCTGTCAGTCCGCGTCTGGATGATTGCATCAGAAGTCAGCTCCCTTTTTTCCCCTCGCACCTGTTAACATTTGTCGCTGGCGTTTGGTGCAGTCTGAGCGCAGCTCCGTCTCTTTACAATTAGATACTCTGTTAATGACGTTTAAAAGACTATAAAAGTGACTATAAAAGAGAACTAATTATGCAATAACAATTCTGATTTTTATTTGATTGATTCAGGCAGTTTTGTGCAGCTGTTTTTGCTTTTTTCCCCCCTTAAAAAAATGTGTTCACATTGGCTCCTTAAAATAAGAAAAGGAAGAAAACGGGCTGCAGTGTTTATGTGCTGCACATGCACCATGCACTTACTTCAGCCATCACCTGAAGAAAAATTACACACTGCTCAATAGTGTAGTTTTCACTGTAATCAGCATCCAAATTAAATGATATACTGATTGGCTGAACATTACCCAACTGTGCCTTTAAAAAAAAAAAACCAAAATGAAAAGTAACTAAAAGCCCAACTTGCATCAGCCAGTTAACCATCCTGCGGGTGTGAAACTTCGGTATGACTCAGCTGTGGTTACATATTCTGTGCTTAAAGTGTGCCTGCGATACCCTCCAGGCCTGGAGAACTTTCTGGTTTTTGCTGCCAACTTCTTTCTCATCTTAAACCCGCATACCACGAGGAGAAATCCATCCTGACACTTACATAGACCTTGTTGCTAGGAAAATTAATGAGAGGTGTTTTAGTTGTGCTAGGAGAATCCTCGTGGGGCAGCTGTTATCGCAGCAGAGAAGAGAAACCCCTGAGGGCTTTCTCAGAGTCAACAAGCTGCACGTCTCTTCTACAAAAGTTTTCCTTTGATGCTTCTTTAAAATGACAAGTTTAAATCCTGAGACTGACCTCATGAAAGTCGACACAAGTTGCATCTATTCATGCAGATAGTCGTACAGCTAGATAATGTCATAATAATACTAGAAGCACATAATACACGTTAATTTCACGTCACTGAGCTCCTAGGCAGACATCTGCAAGAAATACTCTTAGGAGTTCCAGTCGCACGTTTCTGTAAAATTCTACATTTTTGCTGAATATTGTTTGAGGGATAACAGGAAAGAAAATGGTTTGCATGTCTAAGCCCACTCAGTGTAAATTGTTTACATAATCCATCAGTAGTGCAAGACCAGCAGCACGAGATCCCATAGAAACGCCGTAACCCACAATCTAGCAAGAACTGACCGGGTCAGCATGGGGCAGCCAAGAAAAATAAGTCGACTTTGTAAATGGCCAATAACGGGACCTGGGTGCAATTACTGTGTGGCCTCTCTCAGTGGAAGCTGAAATGTTATATCAGAGTTAAATATCACTGTTGTTGTTTGTCATAACTGGTTGAAATATTGTTGGCACAGAGATGAGCCTTTCTGGTCCTGTGTATAAAATGCTCAATGGTTTTTCTCAGGCTGCACACACGTCTGACTTCAGTTCTGACAAGCTATTGGGATTTCATGTTCAGCAAGCTCAGTTACCGTTTGCATTTATGTATCTGGTTGCTAGTTTCACTAATTGACATCTTCTTTCTGTTTTCTTGTAGTAAATGACATTGATGAGGCCCAGTCGCCCAATGAAAGAGGAGTGACCACTTCACCCTCCTTTTGTTCCACTGCATCCAGAGGCCAGTGAGGCTGAAGAGGCGCCCCCTTCAGCCCGCCTCATTTTGTCACCATTTCCTCTCTGACTTGGCCCCCAGAAGTGTTTCAAAACTGTTTCTCCAACGGTTTTTCCAGAAACTCAGACTGTTTTCCAAAGCAGAAGCAGCACAGCCCTCCCAGACTGAGGTGATGGGAAGCGTGCGAGCCAGCCGCTACAGCATTGTGTCATCAGAGGAGGACGGAATGAAGCTTGCCACAATGGCAGTACCCAACGGCAACTGCAAGGGCAAGGTGCACACGAGGCACCAGCCGCAGAGCAGATTCGTAAAGAAAGACGGTCACTGCAACGTGCAGTTCATCAACGTGAGCGAGAAGGGTCAGCGGTACTTGGCTGACATCTTCACCACATGTGTGGACATCCGCTGGAGGTGGATGCTCATCATCTTCTGCCTCGCCTTCCTCATGTCCTGGCTGTTCTTTGGCTGTGTCTTCTGGCTGGTGGCCATCTTTCATGGGGACTTGGAAAATAATGCCAAAAAATGTGTCTCCAATGTTGGCAGCTTCACTGCTGCCTTCCTGTTCTCCATTGAGACTCAAACTACCATCGGTTACGGCTACAGATACGTGACAGATGAGTGCCCGATTGCTGTCTTCATGGTGGTGTTCCAAAGCATTGTGGGCTGCATTATTGATGCCTTCATCATTGGTGCTGTCATGGCAAAAATGGCAAAACCCAAGAAGAGGAATGAAACTTTGGTTTTTAGCCATAACGCTACAGTGGCCATGAGGGACAACAAGCTCTGTCTGATGTGGCGTGTTGGGAATTTAAGGAAGAGCCACCTGGTCGAGGCACACGTACGAGCTCAGTTTCTCCAATCCCGAACGACAGCAGAGGGCGAGTATATCCCTCTGGACCAGATGGACATAAATGTGGGCTTTGATAGTGGAGTTGACCGGATCTTCTTGGTCTCCCCAATCACTATTGTACATGAGATCAATGAGGACAGCCCTTTCTATGACAAGAGCAAACAGGACTTGGAGAACTCAGAGTTTGAAATCGTAGTAATCTTGGAGGGTATGGTTGAGGCGACGGCGATGACCACGCAGTGCCGGAGCTCCTACGTTGCCAGCGAGATCCTCTGGGGCCACCGCTTTGAGCCTGTGCTCTTCGAGGAAAAGAACTACTACAAAGTGGACTACTCCCGCTTCCATAAGACATATGAGGTGCCGAGCACCCCTCTGTGCAGCGCCAGAGACCTTGCAGAGAAAAAATTCATTCTTTCCAACTCCAACTCCTTCTGCTATGAAAATGAGATGGCGCTGGAGAACAAAGAGGACACCGACGAGGGGAACGGGGGCAGCGTTGGCCCTGACGGCACCCAGACAGACAACATCTCAGAGAATGAACACAACCAAGCCATGGTGCCATTAGAGCCCCGGCCTTTGAGACGAGAGTCCGAAATATGACTTAAGACCTCACATGAGAGATTTTCCAAGAATCACATCTCTGATCTGAAAAACCACTATGAGCCAAGCTGGGACTTGAGTTAGAGGACAATCCAAACGGTACTGCTGTGGAAAGTCGCAGCGAGGTAAAAGACTCCTGATGAGCCTGCTTGAACCTTGACTACATACAGCATGACAAAACACAGCACTATGAACCATGTGCATATTGCAGAATGAATTCTCCCCATGAAGTGTGCTCAGTGTCTGGTGACTGCAAAGAAGGCAGAGGCTATTGCGATGACTTGAAAACTGCAGGCATGTCTCAGTTGCTCTGTCCAGTAAGAATAGGATTTAAAAAAGGTGTTTTTTAAATAGTTCTCTAGTGCTGCTAGGAAAAGTGTAAGTTACACAAAAAGCCCTTTAAAAACACTTTCATTTTGACGCCCTCACAGAACCAAAGAGTTAAGAAATCAGATGTCTGAAACCAAGAAGGTACACGTTGTTTGTTTATGAGCTGGTCTCGTAGCAGACGTCACTGAATAACCTGCAGAGAGCTGGTCAGACTGATAGAAACATGCCTGCTCACATCAAGAGATCAGAGCAGGGTAGTATTAACGACATCAAACTGACAGAAATAAATCATTTAAACTGAGACCGGGGACATATAAGAATCTGAATGTTCTTAAACGTGCTGCTATGATGTTGCTTCTTTTATACAGCTGACAATGCCAAAGAGTGTTACTATTATCATAGTTATGTTTCTTAAAAACAAACAAACACCTAATTAGATTTGGTACAGAGAAAGTAGAAAGTTTAACAAGTTTTATGTAAGGTTTGTTTTTGTGTACAGTTATTATTATTATTTTTTATGTTGATAACCTGTATCTGGAGCCGTTTCATCAAGCCTTAATCTGGACACTTGTAATGGGGAACGCAATCATGGTTAAATTAATGAAACTTCTTTTAATGGGCCAATAATTTTTCAGATTCATGTTTTTGGTGTTAACTTGAAGAGTTGGTTTCCAAGTTAAACCTTTATTTTTAAGGTTTTAATACGTGCATAAGTGTCAAGACATCAAATACACTAAAAGCAGATTGTTTTATGAATAAATGTCAAATCTCTAAGTAAAGCCTGTGTAATGAATGCAGACTACAAATCTGCCTACTTCATTATCAATACCACTTCATTCTCTGTGTAATTCTTTGGTTTTACTTGAGAATGTAAGATTTCAAACCAAATAACTAAAAGCTGTACTGTAAGTGCACAAGAGTTTGCATCAATACAAATTGATATTCTGTATCTGTTGTGGCAGAAAGTCGGTGGGCTCCATAGATCCTGCATCTGTAAATACCTCCCTCCCTGTTGCAGTTGTTTTGTATCAGTCTTCCAAATATACTGCAAAAGAATGTACAAATTTTGTATTGTTATTATAAATATTGTACATGATATATATTGTTCTTTTTCAATAAAAAAAGCCATTGAATCAAGTTGTGTTGCTGATTCAAGTATTTTCTAGTGGCGTTTAAGAACCCTTTCACAGTAACTGATCGGGATTTTTTTTTTCTAAGGCGGGATGTTTTGGGGTTTTTTTTCCCCCGAAGCACATTTATAGCCTGTTTGGCACCACGTTAGCATTAGTCAGCTACCCGTAACGGACTTCTGTCCCTGCTTTAGATAAAGATCATAAAACAGCTATTGTCTACTGGAATGAGTGCTTTGAAGGAACTGATACAGTATGGCACACCATTTGGGAATCATTGTGTCATTAGAGTAACATGAGCTCACAAATTTATAACACCAATGTGGACGATAAGTGTACAACAACCATACAGGCCTACATTTAATCAAGTACTGTAATTTTTGTACAATTTTAAGATACTTTCATGTTCTGCTACTTTATACTTTTAAACTACTGTAGATCCACCCATCCATGCATGCAGCCATGATTTTTTCCCTTAAAGTAAAGTACTATAGATTTAAAGAAAAGGCTTTTGCATAATTTATTTTAGGTGTCATTTGAAAAAAAACATTTGTTAAACTGATTAATCCAAAAAAAAAAAAAATCTCAGCACAATTTAATCTTTTCTATTCCACAAATGATAGTTCACGACTAACTTAAGGAAAAATGGAGAAAAGGGATTTCATGAATTCATCAAATGATATCTTTATGATGTCCAAAGTTTTCCTCTGAAATGCAGTGTAAGATTACGCCGCTCAAAAAAATTAAAGGAACACCTTTTAATCAGAGCATAGCAAATAGTATACTATAACAGTTAGTATAGTGGAGACTGTTATGCTGCCTGTCACACTGTTCAGCATGACCAGTTTGGTGGGTCGGTGGTCTGGGGAGGCATTTCCATGGAGGGAGACACAGACCACTGCAGGCTATGCAACAGCACCCTGACTGCCATCAGGTATCAGGATGAAATCCTTGGACCCACTGTGAGACCCTACACTGGTGGAGTGGGTCCTGGGTTCTTCCTGGTACATGACAATGCTCGGCCTCATGTGGCGACAGTATGCAGGCAGGTCCTGGAGAATAAATGAATTGACACCATTAACTGCCCCCACGCTTACTTAAATCCAGTAGAACACCTCTGGGACATTATGTTTCAGTCCATCCAATGATACGAGGTTGCACCTCAGACTGTCCAGGAGCTCAGTGATGCCCTGGTCCAGATCTGGGAGGAGTTCCTCTATCACACCATCCATCATCTCATTAGGAGCCCCGCCATTGTCAGGCATGCATACAAGCACGTGGGGGCCATAAAAACTACTGAGGACTATTTTGAGTTGCTGCAATGAAATTTCAGTAAAATGTTCTAACCTGCTGCATCTTTTTTTCACTTTGATATTTGGATGGTCTTTGAATTCAACGTCGGTAGGTTGATCATTTTCATTTCCATCAAACTATGTGGAATCCTTTTATTCCTAACACTACCCAGTCCATATCAGTGTAGATAGCCAGCCGGATATCACAGCGTGCTGTGACACTAACCAATCACCTTGTCCTTTGTCTTTCACTATCCCAAGAGAGATCAACACTTCTTCCCTCTCTTGCTTCTATATACTTTGGACTCCTCCATCATTTTTCTCATCTGTCTGTGGCACTTATGTAAAATCTGCTCTTTTCCCCAGGTAATGAGTTTATTTCAGAATGGAATCAAGTCTTTCATATTTGCGTCTCATATCAAATTATCCAAAATTTGGCACCTTTTCCATTTAAATTGTTCAGTGTTTGCTCATTTTAACCCAAACTGTGTTTAAAACCCTTAAATGCACATTAGAGGTCAAATATCCCAAATATAAGATTAACTTTTAACATTCAGTTTTTAAAAAAATCCTTTTGCTTCAATTCTATGTAGAGATAAAACATCCAGTTTATATAGATGGGTCAAAAATGTCCCATGATGATGAATTTCTTTTGCTGAAAGGAGCTAAAGCACAATTATATTTGCAATAGATGTATTGTTTCTTATTGCAGTTGCAGTTGTACCTCTTCATTTAATTTCAGATATCAAAACAAAAGTCCATCCATCCATTTCCTGCTTCTTATCCAGGTCCAGCTCATATGGGCAGCAGTCTAAGTGGACTGAAAGTAGCCACCAAACCAGAAATCCTCACACACCTGGCTGTGCTGGTAAATTCTGTCCGTAAAAGTTATGAACAGAATCTGTGACAAAGGGCAGCCCTGGTCAGACAGGTCAGACATAGTACCAGCTTTGTGAACCAAGTTCTTAATGTGGTTTACAGGGACTGAATAACTTGTAACAACCAGAAATCAGAGTGGCTCTGGCTCAGTAGGTAGGCCTACTAACTGTACAGTAATCAGAAGGTTAGTGGTTTGATCCTCAGTGTCTCCACCTGGTATGTCAAATTGGCCCCTAATGCACTGATCAATGTACGAATCTGTGTCTGAAGGTTAAAGAAACACAATTAAGACAGAGACTAAAGCTTCACATGAATGTGTGTGTGAATTGGTGAATGTGTTTGTAGTGTAAAGCATGCTTTGGGATCTCAGTAAGAGTAAGTAAGAGAAATACCAATCCAAGCTGTTTGTTGTCGTGCTGCAGAATGAGTCAGAGACCAATCAGACTGATGTCATGAGATGGATAAGAATCTGAAACACTGCGAATTTCAACCAAAATGTATGCTGGGATCACTCGCTGGATTCAGAGTAGATGAAAAACATGTCACTGTTCTTAGAAAGCAAAGAAAGAGGGAACATTATTCCCATGGTTTCCTTCTCTTCTATAACTTGATAGTTTTATTTAACAGCATAGACGCAGGGAAAAAAAGTTGGAAAGTCGATCCGAGTCAATGGAAAATTCCTTAGTTTACTGCTAAGGAAGACTGACACGAATGTCAACTTGTGGAGTCAGAACTTAGAACGTGTAGCTTGTGTGTGCGTGTGTGTGTGTGTGTGTGTTCCATTCATCTTACATAAAACAGTTACCCTATCTGATTGAGCTCGATCAGACAAAATTAATCTGAGTTGTTTCAGTTGCGTATTATAATCAGGATCTGTGTTTCATATTTCCTCTTTGAGACATGATTTTAAATGGAATTTCATGCTTTGATCCACACCACAGGGATACATAAAAAAAGTCCAGTTTGGAGAGACACAATCACAGTAAGTTGGCAGAGAAGAATGCACCTTATTTATTTTTTTTGGTAAATAAAAGTTTCTCTGAACGCAGAAGTTGGCACCAGTTTGCCCCTGAAGGGCGACACTGGTGGGAAAGTAAGGAGTTACTTTCCGGTCACACCATTTAATATTGCATTTATTTATTGGATTATTAATTTAAAGTTGCGACCAGGAAAGGCACATTGAGGCTTACTTCCTGTCCGAAAGGAAGAATAGTGCCACATTGTTGAGCAGCTCTTACTGCTGTAGGTGCTCTTACTTCTGTGTTTCTATTGTGCAGCTTTGCTCGCGCCCTGTTTATGAAAACAATAACACTGTGTATCAGAGGAGTAAACATCCAAAGGTAAATGTTAGGCCAACCTCCATTATTCCTGTGTAAATGCCTGAGATATCAAATATCCAAACAGTTTACTTTTTATCACTATTTATTTGTGTTTTATACATCACGCTCCACAGCTCATTGAGCCTTGTTCAGGCTTTCAGAGCTACAACTGTAATCTGGAAACAACAATGCAGGAGTAAAAAGCTTGGATATGCAACACAAACACAATCTGCGCTCCTGAACTATAACCGGAACCCCTGCCTTTTATCGAAGCTTCTGGGAACCTGATGTTCAAACAGCCACAGCTCTCCCCCAGGCCTGTGATCCTCGCTGTGTTTTGTCTTTAGTTCAAGCAGAGTCTTCCTGGTTCACACGGACCCCCGCCTGGTCAGACAAACTCCTTCATCACATAAAGTGGAGGGCTCGAAGCAGCTCGGATGATCCCGCGCAGCAATCACCAGAGTCTTTGGCTAATTAAGACTCCTGTCTGAGTATGACCCATTTGGACCGAGTGGGAATTCTGGCTTCCTGTTGGAGAATCATAACACCGCTCCTGACAACATTTTCAGCGGCTGCCTCATGCAGTCAGCTTGAAAAATGATTTTCCTTCCATGTACATAATGCTTTCCAAAACAATGGGAGTGAGAGCCGAAGCCCTGTAATAACGGAGTAACGGATACAATCAACTGAAGAGTGTGAAGCCATGCTTGTACTTGGCCAATGCTCACTGATACTGAGGCATGTTAGGAAAAGCTGCCGGAGGAGAAATCGAGCGGCAATGCTAACTCACACATTCAGCTGAATCGAAAGCTCCACTCAGCTTTACAGTGAAGTTAAGCCCATTGTTTCACTGCTGGACTACAATTATGTTGTTGTTGGACAGCAGCAAGGGGCACTACGTTCTCAGCAGTCACAGGGCGGGACTAGCCGGGGAGCCAATTAAAGCATTTAGGAACCGGGAAAGACCAAGGAGAAAACATTTATCTGTGAAATATAGGACTAAGGCATTGTTTGCTGACAAGTTCAGCATACTGACTTAACAAAGACACATAGATAGTCAATGTTGTCTCCAGTACCACTGAAAAATACACATTAATGCGGATTAAAGATTTGAGTTATGGGATTATATTGCAAGCCTACAGGTCCACCCATCCGCTCACCTATCCACTCATCTATCATCAGAGATGGCCTGAAGGTCGTCCCAAATAGCATGAAATGTTTACTCTACCTTGGATGTCTTTTGACTATCATTCACATATTACTAAAATAGTTTTATTTGCATTGTTATAAAATTTTCCTAGAACAAAGTTTTATCTGCATTAACAAAGAGAATCTGGGTGAGCATGAGGAGGTTGGGGTGGATTGTGGGCAAAGAAAGCGTGCAAGCATCAGGCCAGAGAGCAGGAGTTACATCCAGAGTCCTGACAGTCCCGCCTCAAACTCAGAGGTGATGGGTTGCAGGAGAAAACCTCTGCTCTCTAAAAAGAACATGGTAGCATGGCATAGGTCACTGAGTCGACCATGAACTCCTCTGTATACCAAAGTATTCTGAAGTCAAATGTGAGGACATCTGTCCAATCACTAAAGCTTGGCTGAAACTGGGTCAAACAACAAGACAATCCCAACAATCCAAGAACAGCAGCAAAGAAAATCATTTATTTTTTACTCATTGTGACCACCACCTCTTCTACGTTTTATATTTAAATATGACTTTTAGAGGCTTATGCTGCCATAGCATGTATATACATCCTCAAACTGCTTTAAAACCAGTGAATACACATTTCATAACCTTTTCAAAGAACTAATGCAATACCACAAATATTGGATGGGCAGTAATTGTCTGTTGCAGAAACACTTGTAGTTACTGAAATATTAATGATAATTCTGGTAATAATGATGAATCCTAAACACGCAGGCATGCAGAGAGCCAGTGGAATTTTCCTCCGAGGAGCTGGCCATCCGACTCTAAACGCCTCACTGCATCTTTGCTTTGAAGCCCCGCCGGCTGTCAGTGTCTTTAGAAGTCCCTGGTTCTGGTTTCTGGAGAGGTCTGCGAGCATTGGGGGCATTATTTGGTAAAATAGAGCAGTGGACTTGATAGAATGGCTGCAGCTAATGTCAAAAGAAAGCTCACTTAGTTATCAATACTAACACAGCAGTAAGTCGTCCTGATTTCCTCTGTCATAAAACTCAAATCTCAGCCGACTGTGCGGTAAGATCCAACACTCTATTTTCATACAGGTGAAACAGCAGGTTGGTGAACAATATGCCGCTGCTTTGCAACATCTTGAATAATTTATCTGCATTTCTGATAATCTTCTGCCTTGTTGATGGCCCAAGCAAAATTAGATCTCACTGCGCAGCTTACTAGATGAATCATGTCCCCAAAGAGGTGTCTCCATTTCCTGCATCTGCTCACTGGCAGCTACCCCAACCAGATACCAGAGAATTTCACACTTTACACTCATAGGGAAGACAAAACAGGTACAACAGGGAACGGGAAAACATTTAACTCTTTGTTTTTCTGCAGCTGGATTGTATGTTTCTCCCCGAGCGGAACAGAAATGAAAAGCAGAGCCGGAGCAAACAATTAAAGAAAGAGAACCATATAAAAGAAAATCGTAAAATCCTCACATTTAAGAACCTGCAGCGACAACAGATGTACCCAAGTTTTCTAAATGCGTTGTGGACATGTGAAAGGTTTTTGAAGTTATTCCAAACCATTAAGTGTATCCAGCCTGGCTGCATGGCTAAGTAAGGTATTCATGCATCCTTCCTGAGGGATCCTGAGACACTCCAAGGTCAGATAAGTCCCATCGAGTGCTCAGCTTTCTGAGTTTAAACAATGCTGTTGCAGTTTGCTAGTCAAGAAAGTGCCATTTACATAATAAGAATGATTTTATTTTACGTGCCTTTCAAGATACTCGCCTTACACAGAAGAGTTTCAAAAAACAAAAAGATATTTACTGTACAACGTCTAAAATAATTAAGAACTGAGTATCCATATGACAGGTGAAAGACAGAGTGAGTTTGCCAGTTTAAAGAGGTCTTTTTTGAGACTGATTTGAAAGTGGAGAGAGAGTCAGTGTTACACATTTCTGGTGGGAGGGAGTTCCAGAGGCGAGGAGGAGAGAAACTGAAGGCTCCAGACCCCACAGCAGGAAAATGGGCAGAAAGGATAGTGAGATGGGGAGAAGAAGAAGATGTGAGAGTGCAAATGAGTGTGTTGATGTGCAAAGGTTCAGAGGGGTACTGTGGAACAGGGTTATGGATTGCCTAAAGGATAAAGAGCAGCATCTTGAAATCAGTGCAATATTTAACTAGGAGTCAAGCTGGTAAGGAACAAATAAGCTGGGAGTGAAGCTGCTGAAACAGGCATGATGTGACTAATGTTGGGAGTTCTGGACCAGTGAAAGTTTGTGGATGGACTTGAGAGGAAGAAGAAAGAGAAAGGGGTGATCCATGTGGGATGTAACCAAGGTGTGACAGGATGGCGGGGCTGTTGGGTGTGAGAGATGGACAGAGACCAATGCAAATGATAAATGAAAGCAACGTCAGTTTTGCTACCTAGTTTGTTTCATTTTTCTTTTATAATGATTACAAAAAATAACCAATACGGGCACTGTTTATCTACTTGACCAATAAGCAGTTACTGGTTTCACTGGAAGTTCAGTCTTCATAATGATTAATAATGAAATCATCTGTATTAATCTTGTACTGGACTTGGTGAACTTCAGTTTGTCCACTACCTGAAACAAGCTATTTTAGCTACCATTCCCCTTCCTACAAGATGACTTTCCTTTGATTAGCTGCCCCTCATAAACTTTAAAAAGTAGGTGGGCGGGAATTCTGTGCTGTGTGACAGATATGACTATATTAGGGAACTTTGGTCACTGACATCACAGAAATAAGAGTAGAAAAAAAAGTGTCAAAGTGAGCGTTTAAATCTTGAGCTGTTGGCTAACGGCGATTACTTGTATATAAATTGACCTCATTATCTGAAACTCTGGCCATGTTTCATGAGCATTTACCATCATAAAAGACAGAAAATAAAGAAAAGGACATAAAGGTCCCCCGTAAAGGAACTGAGAGTGATTTTTTTCACATTTTAAAAATAAATTTATTGAGCAAATAGTCCCATGAATACATAAGTTACTTGTTGCTCGTGATCTTCTTTGAAAGAAACATTTATGAGCTGATGAATTGTTCTTCATACAACTTGAATGCATTAAAGCATAGTTTGGTGTTCATTTTGTTTGGAAATGATCCCCAAGAGGTTGTGCTTTAGAGAATGGGACTGGATCAGGCCTACAGTTGAACTGACCTTTTCTGTGGTGGTGGTTAACGAGACACTGTGGGGCGGTGGGGTGCGTTTGACTGGCCATGTCAAGTTCAGGCACTTGCAGCATTCTGAGCCTGGGAGGGGCAGCTTCACAGATGGACAGATGGAGTTTTTGTCATATTTAGCTCAGAGCGCCGTGCAGGAGAGATTGTTCACATATGCTGCCAGAAAAGAAGGATATAAGCTAAAGTTCAGGCCAGCTAGTCATGGTCAGTGATGAGTCCTGGAGGACAACAAGAAAAGAAGTAGACATTGTGTATTCTGGATCTGAAAGATATCCAGTGCATGGCAATACTTTGATTAAAAAGGCAAACTAGGTACCACTGTTGTGTCTGCGCCATAGGTCCTTCATGTAAGCAGTTTCATTATGACAGCTGCCTCTTATGGGTGCAGCAGTTTTAAATTAATCAAAAGATGAGGTCAGGTGATGAGTTATAAAGCCATAAATCCATGTAGGGTAAAGATAGAGGGTGGCTGGATGGGTTAGAAAACTGGAATAAAAGGTCCACTTTTATTCCTGTTTTGAACCAAATAATTAACTAAATAAAACTTATTGTTGCAGAAATGATGACAAACATTGCTTGTTTTGACCTTAAAACTGATCTTTTCCTAAACTAAGCATGCTGAATTGACGCTAAAACATAAGGAAAGGAGTACAGGTGCTAATTCAAGAGGCTGTATACAGCGTATACATCACAGTTCAGCCTTTAACAAGAAAACCAAATGATAAAAGGTATGCATCTACATTTACTGTATTATAATTGCTATCCGCTCTTCCAATTCTAATGTTATATATATCAGGACAGAACATATTATTTAAATGCAAGCTCAGGCAAGTAACAACTCATGGAATGTTACACCATGTAACAAAACCCCCCCAAAAAACTAAGTACACCCTTACTGCTTCCACTGGAATTCAGAGGGTAAGTAGCAGTCAGGTGCTGCTAATCGAATGCACCTGATTAGCTCATCATCAGCAACTGTGAGCACCTCCATAAAAGCAGAAGTTATTGTATTTGAAGTCCGTCAGTCTACAGAGAGAAAGATTATTCACTTGTGAAAAACATTCAACACAGCTGTCAATCTCTCCATAAGTGGACATCCCAGAAAATTCGTCCCGCTGTCAAACCAGGCAGGGCTCAGAAAAGCTGCAAAAACCCAAGAGCTCCTCTCAGACCCTGCAGGCCTCAGTCAGAGTTTTAAATGCTAAAATTCACAACAGCACAATTAGAAAAAGACAACAAATATGGGTTGTTTTTAAAGAGTTGCCAGGAGAACGTTTCTTCTCTCTAAAAATAGACCACGCAGAGCTGCATGTAAGCACAGCTGAACAAACCTCTGTGTACTCAAAGTACTCAAGTCAAATGTGAGGCCGTCAATATAATAAAGCTTAGCCCAAGCTGGGTCATGCAACAGGACCACTGTCCCAAGCACAGCAGTAAATCTACAGCAGAACGGCTGAAAAAGAAAAGAATCAAGCCGCTGCAATGGCCCAATCAAAGTCCAGATCTCAGCCCAACTAAAATATTGTGGTGGGAACTTCAGCGCTGTGCATCAGCAATAACTATGTGCTCTCTTTTTCACACGACTCCATTCTCGTGCAGGCCGGGATGAGTGGTGTCCAGCTTGTCTGAATGTAGATGCCTGAACATAATCTTCAAACATCAGCAAGAATCAGCTTTGTGAAAAAGGGCTTTGTGTTATGACACAGAGGCTTCACAGTTTTCTAATTTTGCATATCAGAACAATGTTAAAGGGAGAACATCATTCAGTGGTAACCTTTTTCCAATACAGCTCATTTTTTTAATCGTGTAGAGAAGGAAGATGAACACGTTAAGGAAGCAGTATCCCTTTGCTTCACCTGACTGGAGAATGCAGCATTGTGGACACACAATAAAGGTTTCCGAGCCAAAGCACTGCAGTTTGTTCAACAAATTCCAGTTCTGATCCTCCTATTATCCGTCTATCAAATGCCCATGAGAATGTCAGGTTGGCAAAAAAGCCAAAGAATGTGAATAATGTGAGAGGCGGTGTGATGTAGTTGCATAACACCAGAGTCATTCAGTCTTTTGTGGCAGATCACAACAGGGTAACAATGCACGGTACGGGTTAATACACCTTGTGGTATGAAACAAATCTCAGCTGCTTCATCTCACGGACAACCGCACAAACATGCACGGAGTAACAGCCAATTAGGAAGCGTTCCCGTCATCATCACCATCATCATTACAAGGCCAAATCGCTTCGTTAATTCAATCCGACCTCGCTTGTTCTTTTTATAGAACATGACACGCACACTGCAGACATCAGTGGGCAGGCAACGCTGGACAAATCACATCAGAGAAGAGCCTTTCCCTCACAGGCCTGCAGCTGGGAAAGAGAGCCGACCGCAGCAGCCCTGAGCGGACACCAACCTGAACGCGAACAGTAAACAGTGGCATGACGATGAAGGTCGCTCTGTGCAACCCTCCGATTCAACTTCAGTCATTTTGTCTTTAATATGCTGGCTAATTAAGCTCTAGAAAGAGATGTGAGGTGAAAATAAAACCATAATTTGATCAGCTAAATAAACATTTGGACAATCAGCATTTTGCATGTTGAAGGTGGCAAATATTTGCACAGCCTCTCAAAGAAGATTCACTGCTTTTATTTTTCATCTGTCACCGCGGACTGAACATATTTGGACATTTTGCCAAACAAAAAAAGATCTGATTTGACATTTTGATATTTTCCTTAGCAGCTTGAAGCAGAATAAATATGTAAACCAAACACTGGAAAAAAACACTGGTTGCTAACATGTTCAGCATATTGACTTAACAGATGCCATTTTTGTGTTCACTGCTGCAGCCAACAAGACAAGTTAATGTAGGCTGAAGGCTGATTGTGCGGTTGGGGCCTATCCCAGGTGAAATAGCATGAGAGGAGGTTTACTCTAATTTAGATGATTTAACTGGTTCTGAACATAATTCATGTACAGCTAAATATAAACTCTGTTCAGAATAGTGTGCCTCTAATAACATTTAAGACCAGCAGGAGAATTTGGGTCAGCAGGAGGAGGTCGGGGTTGATGATGGGCATACAAAGCCCACAAGTCTCAGGCCGGAGATTGGGTATTACATCCTGAGTCCGGTCTACAAAAAAAGCATTCCAGTTCCTAATCCTCAAAACCATGAGGCCAAAATAAACTCTGCAGAGGATGAGCTGTGTAGAGACTTTACCACATTTACTTCTGCCAAATCAAAATGCTAAATCAACAACTTTAGGGCAATGAGGTTACTAACACGTTTCAACTGCAACTCTACTAAATTTAAAGCAGCAAAAATGATGCTACGCAGAGTAAATGTGTGTTTTCTCGAAGTCATGTTACGTGAACCCTCTAGAAAAGTCATCAGGTTAGAGGTTGATTCTGATAAATCCAGCCATCCTTTTCTGCTTATCCAAGTTAAAGTCATGTGGGGCTGGAGCCTATCCTAGCTGCCACAGAGCAAGAGGCAGGGTCCACCATGGTCAGGTTGGCAGTCTGGTTAGACAGACATTCACATCTACAGCCAATTAAGATGCACCAATTAACCTAACCCTGTGTACCTCTTTGGACTTTGGAAGGAAGTTGGAGTACCAAGAGAGAACCCACAAAGACATAAAGAACCTTCATTCAGATAAGCCCCAGTCAAACCCAGAACCTTCCTGCTGTGAGGTGGCGGTGGCATCATGAATTCATGATTTAACTTAAACTTAAGATTACTTATGTAACCAATGTCAACATGTTCAGAAAAGGTCAAATATTACAAAATAATTTCAGATAAGCCAGATGAAGGGCCATTGGTGTGAGCAGAGATGGATATTCCACTGATATATATGACATATCCATGTATATGGGTATTACTAATGGCCACTACAGATCAAATACCCTCTAAGCGGAAATGAAAAAAGTTAAAGGTTGCTGTCAGGTTATCCAGATACATCCAAACTCAATATGAGGATAAAAATAGTTTTAAAAACCCTTCAGTGATCCCATTCATTTGAACTATTTATCACAATGACATGTACATGATTTATCAATGACGCTTTATCTAGGATCACCTACTGGGAGTGTGTGCGTGCAAAACAGCACTCATAGTCTCTGCTCTTTGCTCCTCCTAAATTTGGGCTCCCTCCGGATCCTCAGTAGCAGCTGCTGGGCAGTGAAATCATATTGTGTAATGTTTGATAGCTACACATCTACTGAATACGAGAGCTAGAATAGGCTATGGCACAGACACAAATTTTCATAACTGCACTGCGTGTGGCTCGAACGTAGCTGCTGACCATAGTTTGGTGATATCACGATCAACAGCACATAGCCCAGCTGGGGCTTCTGTGAAGGCCTATTTCCTGATTTGTTGCTGCCAGTGGGGAAGCTTGACACTGACAGTTGAATAATGTAAGTTTTATTTATTTATTTTAGTGACATTTTATTTCATGACATCAGCAACCAAGTTCAACTTGGGACTTCATCCATCAAGTATTCCTCCCAACCACTCATGGAATCTCCCCCTTAAAGAAATATTCTTCATAAAGGTCTTTGCACAGCTGCAGGTGAGGGCCACTGAGCCTTTCCACAGCTTTATCACATATTAGCATACCACCATTAGCATTAGGGTGTGTGTGTGGGGGGGTGTAACGTTTGGTGTTAGCTCCCTAATCCTTGCTAGCATCTCTGTAGGCTCTTACTAAACAACTGGTCAAAATCTAAAAACTGCTAAGTAATGTTTTCTTTCCATTTTCAGTGATTTTCAGGCTTGTTATGCAACATTATAAACCTGTTTTAAGATAACCATGTTTATTGGTAATAAATGGTACCTCTTTCATTCCAACAATGTGGCCGTGATGCCTGTTCTTGCATATGTAACTGGGGTTAAATGCATCCAGTATCAAACTTTAGGGCTTCCGATATCTATAAAAAGAAGTTAGCGTTGGCATTCTCAGTCTGGACTAACTTCCTAAAGTGAACAGATTAAAGAGGATGGGAGGAAGGAAGCTAAATAGAGAACTAGACTAAGCAAGAGGCCAGACAGCCTGAAGTTAAATTCAGTATTAAGTTTTTAAGCCTTTTTTAAATTTATATAAAATGGGGGTAAGCCTTACAAATTTAGTCTAGTATAGTCTAATAATTAAAAAAAAAAATGTACCTAATAAAAACATGTCCACTTCAGAGCCCAGCAAATTAAAATGTACCAGAAACCTGAAATGACCACAGAGGCTGTTCTTGCAATTGGCTTTCAGAAGTTACATTATAATACTTTATGGTATGATATCCTGGCCAACACAGCAGCATCTCAATGAGGCGTGACTCAGATGTTGTCACGTAGTTGAAGAAACTTTAATCTGTCAGAATGTCACAGTCATTTCACACCATCATGCGCCAACCTTCTGCCCCATATCTTAATTTTTAACACTTTTACACCAGCTCCTTCTTCACTGTGAGCTGATTCCGGGTGCAGTAATGAATGGCATTACCACAGAGTCCTCCCATAATCTACTGACTGTTTGCTCAAGCTTTAGCAGCTCAAAATGTGGCTCTGCCTCTTCGAGATGGTCAAACGCAGGATGAGTGCTATAACTATGACACAATGATAACTCCTGCACAATTCCTTTGCAGCTGTTTGTGACAGTTAAACTGCAGGGAATTAGCCCACAGTATTATCTAGTTACCCATTAAAAAGGACAGCAATGTTATTAACTGAAATACATAAGATAAAACATTTTCAAATGAGGCTACTGAAAAGCTGTGGGATGAAGAACCTAAGGTATAGCATTTTCTTGTCCGGGGGAACACTGAGGCGTCCCCAGGTCAGCTGAGATATATCTCCAGTGTGTCCTGGGCCTGCTGGGAACACCCTACCCAAGAGGCACCCAGGAGGCATCCTGGCCCTCCTCCATGAATCGCCACCTTATCGTGGTTGATCGGTTGTGTGTCCCTGTGATCCCAGGAGCCATGTTGTTCAGTGTCTTGTCTCTCTGGTAGGGTCTCCAAAGGCAAATTGGTCCTGGGTGAGGGGCCAGACAAAGAGCCATTCCAATGATCCCTATATAAGACACACCAAGCGAACTGTTTACCCTGCCTGAGATAAGGTTACGGGGGCCCCACCCTGGAGCCAGGCTTGAGGAAGGAGCTCGAAGGAGAGCATTTTGTGGCTGGGCATTAGCCTGTAATATTTATTGCACAGTGGTTATTTATTTAAAAGTTATTAGAGTTAGATTTTATATTTATTATGTCATTGTTGCTCTTTGTGCCCTCAATTGCCCTTCAGGGATGAATAAAGTTTTCTGAATCTGAATCTGTGATGCCTGGCTGGGTGCAGCCCAAAGAGGAGACATGGGTCCACCCTCCTGTTGTCCCACCACTTGCAGCAGGAATCTTAGGGGTTGGGTGCAATGTGTGTCAGGCGGTTGCCAAGGGTGGAGGCCCTGGCGGACCAATCACCGGCTGGCTGTTGAGAAGTAGTGTAAACATGCAAAACTGTCACTGTCCACATACACCGAAACTGACAGATTCACATTAACTACTTACATTAAGAGTCCAGTCAGAACCTCATAGATCTATTCAATTCAATTCAAAATCAAATCAAATCATATCAATTTTATTCATACAGTGCCAATTCACAACAAATAGTCGCCTCAAGGCGCTTTGTATTGCAGGTAAAGACACTACATTACTGCAGAGAAAACCCAACAGTCAATACGACCCCCTATGAGCAAGAACTTGGCGACGGTGGGAAGGAAAAACTCCCTTTTAACAGGAAGAAACCTCCAGCAGAACCAGGCTCAGGGAGGGGCAGTCATCTGCTGCGACTGGTTGGGGCTGAGGGTAGAGAGAGAGGACAAAAAACATGCTTTGGAAGAGACAAAGAGAATGATTAAATAGAGTAAAGTATAAACAGAGTAAAAATATGGTGAGTAAAAGAAACAGTGCATCATGGGAACCCCCCAGCAGCCTAGGGCTATAGCAGCATAACTAAGGGATGGTTCAGGATCACCTGATCCAGCCCTAACTATAAGCTCTATCAAAAAGGAAGGTTTTAAGCCTAATCTTAAAAATAGAGAGGGTGTCTGTCTCTATTTTTAAGATTA
>VUQK01042451.1:0-10050 GCA_015106715.1 Bujurquina vittata
AAATGAGGAAGGCTGATGTGAAAGTTATCGCTACAGGATAAACAAATTGCAATTTCAGCATCAGATTGTACTTCTCTCGAGGTTTAACACCATCGAGAGAAGTACAATCTGATGCGTTCATCTATGTCATCTGACATTTTCAGATCGAATCCATTCTTGGCAAGGTTTTAAGAACACTAATTATGACCATTCAAGAAAAGGTAATCATCTCGTTATCACGAGAAAACAAAGATCGTTATCCCGAGATAACGCATTATTTTTCTCGTTATCTCGGGATAACGGTAATCGTTATTCCGTGATAACGGGATAATCATCTCGTTATCACGAGAAAACGAAGTTCGTTATCTCAAGAAAACAAAGTTCGTTTTCCCGTGATAACGCGTTATTTATCTCGTTATCTCGGGAAAACGGTATTCGTTATCCCGTGATAACGAGATAAATAACGCGTTATCACGAGAAAACCATTGGAAAAAAGTTTATAGGGACCATGGCCGTTCTCGGCTTCCGTAGTGAGGCACTTTGTTGAAGAAATATTGCTTGTTTTGAGATATTTATACAATCCGTTAGTGAGAAAAAGTACTGAAAACATTGTCGAGGGACTACGGCATACAGACTGTTACTTCCGGCTCGACTTTGTGCACGTGATATAACTTGGTGGCAGTAACTTGGTGGCTTTATGTGAAAACACTCCCCAAGTTGCCATATACCCTTGTGTCAGAATTTTATTGGTTATATATCTGTGGTTTTGGAGAGCATTTGAGGCATGTCCAGAGAAATCACATGATGCTGTCTGGTTATTATTGCCTCTGGAAAATCCATTTCATAACATGATTGGCCAAATGAGGTGTCAATCTAAATCGAAGGGTCTATTCTGTCATTTAAAATGATCATAAGGGCTGCAAGGGTTCAAATTTGGAAAGTACTACAAAGGGCCCGTGGGCGGGCCCCTGCCAGTTAAAAGGTTAAAAGCACAGCAAAGGAGCAAAGCAGGGTAGATGAGGGGTTGGGAGAGAAAGAAAAGGTGTCCACCTCCACCGAGAGCCAGAAGAGAACTCAATCTACATCCCACATCCAGATAAGCTGTTCAGTGTTCACACTGTCGTTCTATCAGCCAGTGCTTAAGTTTTTTTTATTCCTACATGTCATATTTCTCTTTCCCCTTCTCTCTTCATATATTTTGTTTTCCTCCTTCATCCATTAGCAGCTCCTGTGCTTCTTCCTCGCCTTTCAGATGCATACATAATTTTAATAGCAAATAATGTGTTACATACACAAATACTTAAAACATTTACAAGAATAGCAGGGCTGTTTCTTTAAGCTTTTCTTATCAGGCAGCTATTGGAATCAGAATTATGATTATGATTGTGATATGAATGCACTGTTGTGCCAAACATATTTGCTTTTCCAACATGAACTTTAGAAATTCTCTATAAGCTCCTCTTGTTAGTTTTTATTTTTATTTTTCCTTTATTTGTTCATTTGTGTCATTGTTCACATAAGTCTGCATGTATTACGGCAATGCCAGAGTTGATGGGCAGGGGAAAAACCAAGAAAGAATAAAAAAAGGACACACACACACACACACACACACAACAACAACAACAACAAGAAAACACACACAGACAGGATAAAGCAAAAAGATACACACAACTCATTTATGTTGTCAACTTTTTTTCCTAATTCACAGTGGTGTCAAACTGACACAAAGTGCTAGGAAAAAAGGAAAATCTATAATTTTATGACATGAAATTCTGAGTATAAAGGTTAGTGTTCAGCCTTTGCTTTTATTTAATATAGGCTTACAGTTCTGCTACCAGAGCATAAAAAAGAAACTGTCATGACATGCAAAATACTACATTGAGAGCAAATGTGAAATTCATACATTGTCAATTTGCATCAACATCACAGTTTCTTTGTTTTTAGTTCCTCTTTGACTGAATCAAAGGAGAGTGACTTGTTCACCTGTCTGCGCATTTATCAGCATCACTTGCAGCATGGCACAACTCAACTCTACTGTGGTCACCACTAACATCTCCTCCTCTCATGGATATTCACCTTCTGCCTCCTGGGACTCCAGGGGTCTGGTTCCTGCAGTGGTGCTGTCCATCTGCTTCCTGCTGGGATTCCCTGGAAACATTGCTGTGATCATTCTCAAGCCAAACTGGGAGAACATGTCCAGTCTGAGCCAGAGTTTGATGCTGAATCTGGCTGTTTCAGACCTGCTCTGCATACTTACCGTCCCAGTGTGGATTTACTCTTTCGTTTCCAGCTGGTTCTTAGGCCTGGTGACCTGCAAACTCATGATATACTTTGTGTACTGCAGTATTTATGCCAGTCTGCTGACTGTGACTTCAATAAGCATCCAGCGTTACCTTCAGGTGGTGTACTTTGAGAGGAGTTTATATCAGATAGGAGCAAGGAAGCTGCTGGTTCCACTCTGGCTGGTTGCAATGATCCTGTCCATTCCTGATTTAGTAGTTCAACAGTTAGTAGAAGATCAGCAATGGACAAAATGCAGAAATCGAAACTCTTCTGAGGGCCAGAGGTTGGCTGTGGTGTTGACAGAGGCTCTGGTAGGACTGGTGTTACTTCCTGTCATTGTTTTTTCATACATCAGTCTCTACAGAAAGGTGAACCGGGCAGTCTTTTTCAACAATCCACAGACGACCAGGCTGATCACCAGCATCATTGTGATCTTCGTTATCCTGTGGGTGCCATATCTTTTCATAAATGTGTTGGCTGTGCCAGCTATTATCCTAAAAAATGAGGGGCTTCTGGAGTTTTGTCAAGAAGGCTGGAACAGCCTTGCAGCACTAACATTTGTAAATAGTGCCCTGAATCCACTCCTGTATGCCTTCACTTCTAATCGTTTGTCCACGATGTGCCAAAAACTTGCTGAAAATTTTGTGCAGAAGCTCAGAAATCCCCGATCTTTGTCAACATCAGCAGATATCACCACAGAAGCAACAGCTCAATGATGGAAGCTCATTGGAAAATTATTTTTGCCCTTGTAATACTGGAAATTTCATTTTTTGTCAAAAAGATCATTTCTTTCTGATCCACACATAGTCTAGTTTTCGCTATTTGTCACAGCAGACTTTTGGTGATTGGTGGTTTAATGATGAATTTTGAGGTTAAGCAACATCTGCTATCAGATCCGCTCCGTGCGTTGACTGCAGCTGGTCCTCAGCAAGAACTGTGAGAATAGATGTTCGTTGAAAAGAAATCGGGCAAACGTTCAAAAGACTCAAGTGAGCCAATAAACTATAGTATGTACCATTACTTGCTCTTTTACCTGCTTTGAATGTTCTAAGGCCATTAATTGGTTCTTACTTTCATGATGCTTTACATTTCTCATTATTTGTTATCCAAAAGATGTGTTTAATGAATTCAAATCACTAGCAAACAGAAACCAAGATGAGGCAAATAAAACCTGATATTTTCATAACCAAATCCAGCTTTGCTGCCTAATCTAACCAACCATCTACCCCACCAATGCTGAATAAAGCCTGCTCAGACAACTAGGAAGTGGAGGGGGGGTACCTACTTTTAATATCTATTAGCGTTATAACAGCTGATGCATTCACTGAGTTGATGATAATCAAAGCATATTTAAATATTTTAAATTTTCTTGCTTCTTGACTTCAGATGTTTGTGTGGACTCTGAGTTAATGCACAGATGTTTTTCACTGAAAATGAAATTTCTCTTTCCTCTCATCCCCAACCAGTCACAGCAGATGGCTAAGCCTGGTTCTGCTGGAGGCTTAAGAGGGGTTTTCCTTCTCACTGTCATCTAGTTCTTACTCGTGGTTGTTGGGTTTTCTCTCTCATACTGGGTCTATATCTTACTATATAACATGTTTTGTTGATTGTATAAAAATAAAATTAAAATGAAGGTGAATTAAAAATTGAAATAATAATTCCATATTTAGCCAATGGTCAGAGGAAACAACCATCAATGAAAAGCTCCTCCAACATGACTGACCGTCTGTCTTCACTTTGAAGAAGAGAATGACTTAAAAGACGAGAAGGAGTGTGTGTGCTGCTCTAATACTACAAGCAGACTATGAATCATGTCATTTATCAGCCACCAACTCCTCTTTTATGTATATTGTTGTTGCCTAAACAATAATAATAAAAAACATGAATTGTATCATTTTATTTAAAGCATTCAAATAGCTTTATTTTTAAAAAATGTGATGAAATAGTGAACGGTCTTGCCCAAAGTGTCAGTATCACATCTGTCATCCCAGTAAGACACCACACAGGAAAATGATTTCATCACAGCTGCTGCAAAAGTTTCTCATTTTAAGAGATATGATTATATTATCTATGTTCATGAAGGTTTGATGAAAGCATCAACTGTACTGCAAGGTTAGCAAGTGCCTATTTAGAGACCTAGCCTGGTTCTGAAAGTCAGCTAACTCAGCTGTAACGTGACAAATAGGTAGCATATATCCCAAATAATATATGTGAATAATATGTAAGTGACAAAAAAAGACAAATAAACAGTTAGTTGAACTTCAGTCAGAATATTTTCTTTTGGAACAGGGAATTTTATGTTCAGATTATTAATACTGATGCACTCATGATCCTCAGGTTTTTTATTTCATGCTGAAAAAAATATGAGAGACAAATATATTTATTGTAATTTATTGATGAAAGTTCAATGATCCACGTAAAGACATCACAGAAAGGTGATTAATTTCATCTGTGTGCAGTGCTTTCAGCAGAAGGAACGTTATATCGCACATCCAAGTCACGTCTTCACTCTCTTCTGACTACAATGACCAAAAGCAGCACCAATGCTTAACAGCGAGCCAAAAACTCAGTGTCTTGACAATTATTATGCAATTTTCAGTCATTTCTGGTTTCAGTCTAATGTAGCCACATTTCTGTTATAGCCCATGAAATTTATCTTTCCAGAGTTACACAGCAGAAACATAGCTTGAAAAAGTATGAAACCTAAGAGGAATAAACATGCATTGTTGGTTAAAACAAACAAAAAACTTTGCATGGATCTGTGGGAGGAAAACAATAATGTGAATTTAAACTACTGTGACTGTTAGCCAAAAACGCACAAATGTCTTTGCGCCGGTGTGAATTATAATAATCTATGAATAGAAATAAATGCAAAGATTCATTGAGCTATGCAAAAATCCTGTGACCAGAAGGGAAAAAGTTTCCATCAACATCAGTTTCCCTTTTCATAGGTCCTCTTTGATTGTGTCAAAGGAGAGTAACTTGTTCAGGTCACTTTTATCAGCATCACTTCCTCAGAGCACAACACAGCATGCATTTCTAAAATTTGTGGCTTGTTCATTTGCAATAACATTAGTTTCTTTCTTATTAGTTCCTTATTAACTGCATCAAATGCGAACAGTTTGTTCACCA
Source organism: Bujurquina vittata (assembly GCA_015106715.1). Taxonomy (NCBI): domain Eukaryota; kingdom Metazoa; phylum Chordata; class Actinopteri; order Cichliformes; family Cichlidae; genus Bujurquina; species Bujurquina vittata. The sequence continues at coordinate 5,395 of VUQK01042451.1, forward strand.
TTGCAGAATGGCTCAGCTTAACCCCACTTTGGTTAACTACTCCTCCGGCACCCCAGCCTTCTGGCATCCAGGAGACACCAGACGACATTCATCCCCCCCCCCCCACACACACACCTGGTCTGCGTGTTCTAAGCACGTTAATAGTTCTTACTTTATATTAGGGAAATTTCTCATTATTTATTATCCAGACGGCGTGTTCAACAACTCTGGTCTACTCAAAAAATACTTTATGCTTCATACTGATGTCCACAGACATTTATTTCTTTTACAGGTCAAGAAAAATTTATGGATCATACATGGAACATCGTGAAAACTAAAATAAAAGACAAAGTAGCATGTTTCAAGCTTTCACATCCATGTTAAATATAAATCACGCATTTCAGTTGCAACAACGCAATAACAACATTGCAAATAATCATTACTGTGTATGCCTCTTGACCAGTAGTAGATTATCGTATGTAGATTTGAGTCTTTTTTCTATGATTTAAATTTTTTCAGACTTCTCTCGTGTCCTTTCTCTCCCGCTACTGACAACTACTCAATTTATGTTGTATATAAGTCATGCAATTCCATTACTTATAATTTTCTCTTTAGCCTCAGTAATTTTACAAACAAAGCACTTAAACACATTTGGCATGCAGCCTGGAGCAGCCAGGAATCTAACCCCTGACCTTAAAACAGGAGGTGACCTGCTCTACCTCCTGAGCTACAGCCATATAGGTCTTAATAAGCCCTAAATCTTAGTTAGAAGTTGCCCACACTGTCACGGCTATTACAGGCAAGGCAGGGAGGACCCCAGTGCAGGACACAAGGCTAGAGCTTTAATTGGACTCAGCTTCTAGTATAAATGCTTAAACTCAAACAAGCTCCTCAGTAGCCAGCAGCACATTCCAAAACTCTAAACTTGAAACACGAAATACTAAAGGCTTCCAGCAGGAACATCAAACTAGACATTAACAATGACAAAGATCCGAACAAAGGACTAAATAACATGTGAGCTTTAAATACACAAAGGGAATGAGGGGTGAGTGGAAACAGCGAGGCAAAACAGGTGAAGTCTCTGACAGCTCTGGGGAAGAAACTGTTCTTCAGTCTGTTGGTGGTAGTCCATGTGCACCTGTACCGCTTTCCTGATGGAAGTGGCGCAAACAGTCTGTGGCTCGGATAGCTGGGTCAGTGACGATGGCTCTGGCTCTCTTTTTGACCTGGCCGGCATAGTCAGGGTCTTGGAGAGGGCAGCCTACAATGCCCTGTGCTGTTCTTACCACCCGGGTCAGTTGTTTCCTCTCCAATGCCGTGCAGCTGCCATACCACGCTGTCACACTGAGGCAGAGTACACTGGTAGAAGTACACGAGCAGCTGTTTCAGCGTCCTAAGGAAGAAGAGCTTTTGTTGTGCCTTCTTCACCAGGTGGGAAAAGTTGGTGGACCAGGAAAGGTCAGATGTAATGTGGAGACCCAGGAACTTGATGTTGTCCACACAGTCCACTTCCTCTCCTTCTATGAGGAGGGGGATGTGGTCCGTCTTCCTGGACCTCCTTAAGTCCACAATGATCTCCTTGGTCTTTCCTCTGTTCAGCACCAGGTTATTGGCTGAACACCACTGGGTGAGCTGCTGAATCTCCTTTCTGTAGTGGGTCTCCTTGTTGTCCGAAATGAGACCCACTACTGTGGTGTCATTCGCATCCTTCACAACTGTGTTCATGGGGTGGGTAGCAACACAGTCATGGGTGAACAGGGTGAAGAGGGCTGGGCTGAGCACACAATCCTGCAGAGTGCGTGTGGGGATGATGTTGCCTCACCTACATTATTCTCACCACCTGAGACCTGTTGGTGAGGAAGTCTCTGACAGGCAGACCCACCTCGCATAGTTTCAGTGCCAGCTTGTCTGGGATGATGGTATTAAATGCTGAGCTGAACTCTATGAAAGGCATCCTGACGAAGGTGTTGGGATGGCGCAGGTGGGTCAGGGATGTGTGCAGGGTGAGGGAGACAGCATCCTCTGTTGACCGATTCCCTTTGTAGATTCACAATGTCAAGACCATTTATCATGAACAATGTTCTCATGGCTTTTCATTACGTTTCCCAATTGCTGTCATTGCATATTGAATTAACAAGAAGAAATTTTTAATAATCAATAATAAACAGCAACATGTTTTGCAGAAATTTTGTCGTATTAGATTATTTGTTTTTAAACTAACATCTGCTTTTACTCAAAGCAGCCCAGGTGTACAAGATAGTTTTTACCACTAGATGGAAGTAGAGGCTTTGGTGTGTCATTCAAACCACACTAAACTACTGTAAGTTTGGGCCAAAACAAAAATCTCTACAACTATTACCCCACTATTGTGTTTTAAACTCAAGTTTGTTCATGTAGAACATGTCATGTTGTGCAAAAATGCATTTAATGTTTAATCTCGAGCTTTCTCAGTAATATCAAGTGGATAACTGCTACATTTAAGTGCTTTTAGCATTAGCATTATTTCTTTATTTTCTTAGTGATATCAATGTGAATCTTCAGCAGGAATATTGTCACAAAACATAAGATGGTGGCTTTTAAGAAGTTATGCTTAGAGTTCAAGTGTCTTAAACACATTTATTATGAACACAAAGATTTTATTTTATTTCTTTTCTTTTGTTTAAGTACAAGCACAGGATTTTACTTGTAATTAATTCATTTTAAACGATTGTTACATTGTAAATAAAAGCTCTGATAACTTTTACACAAGAGGCTGTGATAAATTCATCAACAAAACACTGCTTAATGTCATAGTATTAATCTTCTAAGAAACAGTGGCACTGCCATTATTTGTTTGAAAACCCACTCCACTAAAACATAATTAGGTGGTACTTTCAAGGGGCAGTGCAAAACCCTTCAAAGAAAAAGTATTTCTGGTTTGGAAAGCTGTGAGCTGCTGAGTGGGATCGCACAAGATGAGCTGGATGGTGCAGTATACCCAGTGGGGCACAAGTTTTTGAATTATTTGGCTTCCCATTATTATTTGGCTCTATTTAAAATGTTCAAGGCTTCAGGGCTCAAGAATTTAATGATCAGCACTAATATTAAGACAGTTCCTTAAAAGTTTTATGCACAGTGGCCATCATATTTGAGTCTAAGAAAGTTACCTCAGCTCTTTGTCTTTCATTGATCCACTATGATCAGACCTCTATTAAGACATGGCTCTCCATGGCAGATCTGGGTATAAGGTGTGACCCTCACAGACACACCAAAGTCCCTGTACTCACCCCCCTCCACCTCCACCAGCTGATAGTATGAAAACACCCCTATTTCCCTCCTCTGCCACTTGCACTTGTGGTCTGCATGCCCTGCTTCCTGTCTGAGTCGGATGTTTTTGTAAGCATCATTGTCAGCCTGAGAGTGAATCCTTGGCAGGGGTATAGCAGAGGTTGCCATGCTCCATGTACTTTTGCATTATAGGTTGTTTCAGCAGAAGAGCATAATCATAGTCAGGGGAGGCTATGTGCTATGTGATGTGGATTGATGGGTTCAAGATCATTTTAACATACTAACAAACAAGGAACAAACGCACAACTCTTTTTACTTGCAAGGGAAGCCCGTCCTCTGCATCCCTCATGGACACAGAGGAGGGAATCTTCACCGAGCCGCTGGCTTCTACAGCTTTTATTAACATCTACATACAATACAAGTCACATGACTGTAGGAGCTTCTGGTTACACCATACAGTAATTAGCATTCTTACAGATCCCCATATATGGATGCAACCTCACGTGACCCAAATGTGTTCGCACTCATGTGCCGACTCCGTTTGTATGCATATGAGGTTGGGGGTGTCCTCCATTGTAACAATGACGAGTTTCTGTGTGTGTGTGTGTGTGTGTGTGTGTGGCTGGGACAGCCTGTGATAACGCTTCCTTCGAAAAGCTCCTTTAAAAGTATCACAAGCATGTCTATCAGAATAAAAGAAACCACCTTAATATACAAAAACAACTTATGAAAACATTAGATATGATAACTCATAATGAAAGTTCATACAATAATTCCAACATGGATCCATTCTTGAGGGATTTGGGATTTTGGTTTCTTTAACTCAAGTCCAAAGAAAGTAAGGTTACTTTTTGGCTCCAGCACTGCAGTTATATGTGATTTAGGTCTCTTCTTTCAACCTCATTGTTTAAATCATCAGCTGTTCTCTCCTCAACCCTTTTCTTCCTCCATGTCTTATTTTGCTCTCCCTTTCTCTTTTCAAATACTTTTGAAAAGTATGTTTTTCTCTTCTCCTTCATCCATTAGCAGCTCCTCTGCTTCTTCCTCACCTTTCAGATGCACACGTCATTTTAATAGTAAATGATGTGTTACATGCACAAACCATTTGCAAGAACAGCAGGATTGTTTTTGTTGTTGTTGTTGTTGTTGTTTTTTTTTTAGGTTTTTCTGGGCTATTGGAAGCTATTGGAATCAGCGTTATGATCTGAATGCACTGTTGTGCCAAACGTATTTGCGTTTCCAACAAAAACCTTTGTGAATGTCTGTGTCTGTTACAAAATGTACTTTATGATGAGGTGGAAATCTGCAACAATACCCCCCAGAAGCCACAGGCAGACAGAGAAATACCCAGGAGACCCAGACCCAAGCTTTGTTCTTGTTTAATATAAGCATTAATTTTTGCAACCAGAG
>VUQK01042459.1:0-17741 GCA_015106715.1 Bujurquina vittata
GTGGGTGCGGCTTGTTACTTGACGCCTTCACACGCACGCACGCACGCACGCACACGGTAGCAGTTGTCTTGCGGCGGACGTCCGCGGCACACGCCACGGACTCAGACGAGACGAGCGCTTGATTTGACAGCCGGGGCGGAGGGGCGGAGAGGGCGGGGGGCTGCAGGAGTCATGTATAGATTTTTGTGTCTGTTGTTTTGGCTTATTTGTGTGCTTCTTTTACTCAGTCAATCAAATTTAATTGACACCGCTGGGCTATGGTCGGGGGCCCCGCGGCATGCTGGGATGACAGGCCTTTAATGCCAGGGAGGAGAGGAGGTTCTTCTGCCTGTGAAGGATGGAGCGGGTGCGGGTGCGGGTGACACTCCCTCCGCCCATCAACGGCATTAATTGATGTAACGGCGGCGATGATGGATACTAATAAATACAACCTTTAAGACAAAAACGGTAATTAGACGGCGCCCGGTGCTGCTTCCAGAGCGGCTCGTAAACACCATTCATCTTCCACGGAGGCCTTCACGGACACGGCGCGTCATCGGCCCACGCACGCAGCAATTTGAGCGCAAATGAGACGAGAGCCTCGTGTTTGCGCACCGACAGCGCTGGGGTCAGATTTCCGGTCCTTAAGTTGAATCAGCCACATTACTCGGGCCAAACAAAGACTTGTGCCCAAAAATAAGGCCTGAAAGCGGCCTCGAGCTGAGCCAGCGTTTTCACTTCACTTCCTGTCTTATTCTGAAGGTTTCCTGTGTTTTCTCCTTGGGGTCTCTTGCTGTAAGTTAACCCCCCCTGCTGCAGCACTGCGTGCGCCCTCAGTTCTTCCCTGTGAGATGAGGTTTTGTCTTCATTGTGCGCTTTTGTTAGTTTTGCAGCGTGTTTCCTGTCTGCAGCTCAGTCTTCTCTCGTGAGCAGGACAAATCCATCCATTCATATCATGTTTGTCGACTTTCCCTCAAAGGTTTCCATCGATACATGGAGCTCAGTGACCCGCATGCTCTCTGTCCTTAGACGGATCTGTGGGGGCTGGTTGACCCCTGTCGGGACCTCCACCGTCCGACCTCAGACGGCCCAAATACCTTTGTTAACTCCGCATAGACGTGCGGGTAATATCCAGTAATGTAAGTGTGCTTACAGCCTGGTACAAATGTTTTTGTGCCTCATTTTAATTGAATTATACTCATCATGAAGGAGGAAGTTGGTGCTTTAGGTTTGGGAGCTGATGTCTGCTATTTTATCACTTTATTCCTCAGCATAAATTGCAAAAGGAAGTCCCCTTCCAACACCTGAAATGCACAGGCAGGACCCGAACCTGAGCCGAGCCTCAAGCTTTGGGCCGTGAAAGGGTTCCGCCCAAACCGGAGCTGGGGACCAAAGTCGGTTCAGCTCACACGTCTTCATCCCAGCCTGCTCCATTCGAGTCCAGTGTGGGGTGTGTGTTCTGGTTCCGACCTGCAGCAAACGAACTGATACATTCACAGAAACCCGAGGGGCAGTTTTTGGATGAGTGCATAAAAACGAAGCCTCAGTGGGTTCAGCGATCTTCCTCTCATCTACAGTGTGATGGTTCCGCCTGTTCGAGCGCTGCATTAATAATTATAATTAATAATTGAGCTGTGAAATTGGCACATGAAAAACCATCATCACTCGGAGACGTAACGGGACGCTGCCGACGGTTACACCGAGGCTTTAAGTGATGACGACACGACTCTTCATCACAAATGAAGACAGAAGAGTTATCACGGGGATTTCGCGTCAGTATTTATTTACTGGGTATTTTTTTTATTTAATCATAATTATTTATTGCATTTTTTACATCCTGCTAATGTCAGGAATAAAAAATGATTCTTAGTTTAAAAACTACAACACACGTTTTTGTCTAATTTTAGTAGGAAAAATTTGTTGTCATCAAAATCCAACTGTAGTTCTCAATGCTAATGTTCAGGGATACATTTTTAAATTTTCTTTAAATATTCAAATTTTCTTTCCATTTTTACCTCTAACTTACATATCAAAATATATGAAATGTGCGCGTAAACACACAAGTACACTCGTGAGTGTTTAAGGCCGCTGGTGTGCAGTTCTGCGCTCGGCCAGCTGGGGGCAGCATTGCAGTGCGCAGCTGCAGACCCGCAGCAGCCGTTTGGCATTTCGCTCCTCTGTCACGCAGTCGATGGAGTTGATTGTGAGCATGAAAACAGCAGCGGGCCTTGTTAAAGTGTTTGTTCGGCCTTCAGACTGTTTGTCCCGGAGGACGGGCTCGCTGAGAGCACAGATTCTGAATAACCTGCAGTAAACCGCTGTCTTATTTTAATCTCCTTTTTTGCCTCAGTAATTGACAGTGCGCTCAGCCTCCTTCCCGCGCACAAGCAGTTTGTGACCCCGGAGACGAGCAGGCGATCGTTGCTGATGTTCTGTAAAATGTCAGAAACACACGAGTGTTACACCCAAAGAGATGATTGATTTTCCCTCCCAGTTTCTAAAAAGTTCTGGAGGTTTTCAGCTGAGAAACAGCTGCCCCCCCCCACAGACATGGAATAACCACAGAGGGAACATCTCGTTAACATTTGTCTGCTTCAGAGAGAACATCCGAGTATTTCTTTTCCCTGAAGACAGGATCTCAAATGTCACATCAGCATCTGCAAACACACGAGAACTCCGAGGGACAGAGGTGAGCCTTCACACTGTGCACGGCTCCTCTGATACGCGCACGGATGCGCGGAGTAGTTCGTTATCAGGAGTATTTAGATTGCAAGATCCATGCGGGAAGTGGTACTTGATTTATAATATTCCTTTTTCTATAACTGATGCAGCTGGATCCGTGTGTGTGCGTGCGCGCGCGCGCAACAACCGAGATGTGAAGTGCAGACTTTGAGCTTTAATTTGATGCAAGTATTGAAGTTGGCGTTTAGCTCTAAAGTAACAGTTTTAATACCCGTGCTTTGTGCAACACCTTGTTGCCACCTGCACGCACTGGCTGGTTGATTTGGGGTCTCTGCCTTCAGCTTGGGCTCGTTTGCACCGTGACCCTCCGTCCGTGCAGGACCACAGAAGAAGCCTAACGCTCCCACCTGTACAGGTGTATTTGTAGTCTTCATGGAGCCACCCACAGCAGTGGTGGTTGGAACTTGTGGTTTGATCTGCCATTTGCTTTTGTTTTCAAACCTTCTTCTTGTGTGGAGCGGCCAATCAGAAGAAGAGAGGGGCTGCACTGTAGCTCAGTGTGAGATAAATAAGAGTAAAGATCATTTAAAATTCAGCTCAGGAAAAACAAAGAAGCAAAACCTTGAAATGAGTGAGAAAAATTCTAGAAACAAATGTATTTTAAATCATCCTGCTGGTGTTTATTTGTTGTCCCCGAGCTGCATGAAGTGAAAGAAAGCAGGCTTCAAACAGACCGACAGTAGAAATGAGGCCGTTTCAAAAAGTCACCTAAAATAATGGCGGCCGGCTCCACTGGAGTCAACAAAAACAAACTTTATTACAACAAGTTCACTTCCTGTAAGAAAATAACACTCCGAGGACTCAATTACAGAAAAGCTGGACTTGATAGGAACGATTTTTGGACCCGATAAACAAAAGCACCAGCAGTTGTTTTTTCACACCATGTTTAATGGATCTTTTCCTGTAAATAGTTGTCGTGTTTCACGGGGTGCTAAAAACTGGAAGCTGGGCAGATTCAGTCTGTCACGTACTCGGACTCAAACCTCTGATCGCTCATTCTCACTCGCTCTGTTATCTCCTCAATGAAATAAGAGTCAAATAAAACTCCCTCATTTCGCTGAGGGGTCCTCCGGGAGCCTCTTAAAGGCCCCTGAGAGTCCCCAGACCACAGTTTGGGAGCGGCCGGGTGGCTCCAGTTTACAGGCTGCGGTAATGATGCTTGTTTGTCCGGCGGTCTGTAAATCACACCGACATTAGAGTTGTCACAGGATCCACTGGAGACACAGCAGACCATCACTAATACCTGTGCACCCTGGAGACACATCAGATCTATAGCGTGCGCGCACACACACACACACACACACACTAAACCAGCCTGCAGAGGAGATAGAAGCAGTTTTAAACGGAGCCTCTGCAGTTGTGAAGTGCAGCTCTGCTAAGAGATCATCTGAAACGAAAGCAGCTTTAAAGCAAGGAATTAAAAATAAGGATTTTTCCATTTAGTGAATCAGGTCAGCTTCCATGTGGGAGGAACCGACAGACTTCCATAGTTCCCATCTTGAGACCAATGCCGTCCTTTGCTGTCTCTTCCTGGTTTTGTGTGGAACTTGGGCAGAGTGTGATGATGGTAACACACTGTGGAGGAAACACAGCTGCAAATACAAAAGTCCAACCCAGGAATGTTGGGACCGCTTTGAATTTGATGGCAGCAACAAGGAAGCTGAGACAGGACCGCGTTTGCAGCATCCCCTCATCTTTGAACAGCTGTCTGTAAACATCTGGGAACTGAGGAGACAGCTGAGGAGGTTCAGTGACTACCATAGCTCCTGGGTTGGGAGTCCTGGGCTGGATGGAGGCATGGCAGCAGACACCACTGCCACACTGAGTTGAGTGAAAAGCTACATTGTTGTTAGCATTGCCATCGTTAATCAGGAACTGTGACATTTGCCACAACATACATGTTTTAATCCGTTTTCTTCGAGCTTATCCTCTGCCATGTTCTGCGTTGACTGCAGCAGCTTTACCTGAAGACGAGCAGCTGTTACCTGTAAATTCAGCTGAGAGGCTGAGCTAGAAGAAGAGAGAGAGGAAACAGGAAGCAGTTCACAAATATGCAAGTGCCATTTTTCTCTCGCTCATGTTTGGGACCCATCAGCACTGATATTTATTGGGACGGCTCCTTTAACCTCACCCATCAATTGTGTGTGTCTGCAGTGTTTTAACAGGCAGCAGCTCCTCGAGCGTTCACAGGTTCACAACCACGTTTGTGTATTTGTGGGCCGTTTGTGTACACGATGTTCAGATTCTGTCCAAACTGTTTTTTAGTGCCTAAAATTTTGATCCAGGAGTTTTGGTGACGTGGGTCCAGAAGGGCACCCTGCGCTGCCGTTAGTGAGTTTCTTTTTTTTTAAAAAAAGACTTCCACTGGCAGAACTTCCTGTTTTAAACCAGGTGATCACAGCATCGTACCCAGTAATCTGGCTTCTGTGGCGGCCATCTTTGAGTACACACTACTGTCAAACTCTTCCCACACCTGAGTTTTTAGCTTCAGGTGCAGCCCCGCTGGCCGATGGTACCTTCTAGCTGCCCACAGGCCAACCGAGCCCAACAGGATCCCACCTTCACTTCTGGTGTCCACCATCTGGTTCGGGGTTTACCGCGATGAACGTCACAATTCCAGACTGCTGCATCCGAAATGCACAAAGGAGCGTTACCGCAGATCCTTCTTCCCAGCAGCTGTGAGACTTCAGAACCATCACTGCTCCCAACAAAACCACAATAATGTGCACATTGTAGGATGATATATATTGTAAGTAGTCTGTCCTATCATGTACATTGTATACATTATTGTTGTTAATCTTGGTTTTATATATATTCTTTTTATTCAATAATGTAAATTTTTATATTTATAACTGCTGTTACAGCCAAATTTCCCCTCTGTGGGACAATAAAGGCTGGTTCTTCTTCTTCAACAACAGAAATGGAGGTGGGGAACACCGTCCACTCTGACTCCAAATCCCCAGCCTTCCTTGGAATGCTGTCAAAGCTTGGTCAGACGTGGGAATAGGATCTTGCAGACCCTCTGCTGGAGACTCCCAATGAACCACTGCACATTTGGGTACACCAGCTCTGCCCAGCATCCTCTCACCACGAGGTGATCAGCTGAAAGCGCTGCAGGTCTGATCGTACAAAGTCACTCATTGATCTGTAACTGAGGAACTCTGCTCTTACTGCACAACATAAAACACTTTATTACTCACTTTGCTGCGATTGGACACCATCTTTCCAGTTTCCCCCATTATTTTACTCCATACCGGCGCCTCTGTACAGAGCACCTGAACATCAGCACTGTGCCCAGGTATGACAGCAAACGTATAAAGGTCTAGAGATGAGTATGATGCCGAGAGCTTCACTGATGCTGTACAAACACATTTTTAGCCTGCGACAGAACGATGCTTCACGACTGACTCGTTTCTGTAACTCAAACTGAAAAATTAGACTAACAGAATCTGGCATAAGTAAAAATGCCACATAACTAACCCCAACCTTAACCCAGCCAAGTTTAGCATGTTGCTAACACAAGTGCTAACAGTACCATCACATGTCACTCCTGTACTTTAGAACCTCGTTACAGGTTTGCTGAAAACAGATGATAGCGTCCCACAGTCCAGACAATAAGGGGAATGGCACTGAGGTGTTACTGTCTGTCCGGTCACTTTGCTGGACAGAAGGGGCATGAGTTGTTCTTGCTGGACTGCAGCCACACCTGGATGCAGTCTCTGTGGATGGTGTGGGAGCAGCTGAGCGGGTGGCGGCTCTCTGGGTCCACGTGGTTTTGGCACATCAGGCAGAGTTTACGGGCCCCAACGGCATGACCTCCAGATGGCGGCGCTGCTGCTCTCTGCACGGGAGGGGCCGGCCTCTGAATGGGGCCGGGGGGAGGGGGCCGGCTAATGGGCCCCGGGGCCGATCTCTCATTTTGGGCCAGCCTGAAGCCGACCTGCTCGATGACTTCGTCCATGGACATGCCGGCCAAGGTGCCGCGAGAGCTCTTCACCTGCTGGAGCAGAGACGTGAGCTGAGCCCTGTTGCATTGTGGGAACCTCGCGCCGAGCTTCTCCAGGACTTTGTCCAGTTTGCCAGCAGGTGCTGAGGAGGCAGCGGCAGTAGCTGCGGTGGGGGGAGGAGGGGAAGGAGCTACAGGGTGGGCGGGCTGAAAAGGGGGGGACGGGGACAGACTGGGAGGGGGAGTCACCCTCATTTGACCTCTGATGTGGGGTGGAAGCTGAGGGGGAGGCTGGTCCTGCAGTGATGGGGAGGGTTGGAAATACTGCTGGGGGACTGGGTGGGGGTAAGGGCCACGGTACTGGGGAGCGTGGGGGTGATGGTGCCGCTGCTGGTAATAGTGTGGGTGCCTCTGCTGTTGGAGGGGTCGGTGAAGCGGGTTTGAAAGGGGCGGAGTCACGATCTGTGGCCGAACCAGCGACTGCATCAGCTGATCGAAGCGCAGCTCGGCCTGAGAGACAAACAGAGAGACGGTGACGGGACTCGGCTACGGAAGAGCAGAGCTGCCAAAATTACACGTTCATTACATACACCTAAAATAATAAAAATGCATGCAAGAGTTCGTTAAAGTTATTGATTTACTTCTGAAAATGTGGTTATTTATTTATGGGGAAACAATCCTGATAGTTTTATTTCCTCCATGAAGGAGAACAGAGAATCTGATTGGCGGGAACGGGATAAATGTGAAAATAAACCTATATATAAATAAATGTTAGCATGAATAAATATAAAGAGGGGAACTAACACAAAGCAAACACAGAGGGAGATTCAAATGAAGCACCAAAATGATTCATTAACTTTATTATTTTTGGTGCATTTAAAAGTTTATTAATTTCATATTATTTAGGTTTTTTTTTTCACGATTATCGTGCTTCCTGTCCCCTGTAGTGAGGAAGGTGGTTTACGATCGGAGGAATAAAATCGAGAAGGCAGAGATGCATCAGATCCACAGTTATGTCACACTCGGGTCTCACCATGGGGACCTGCGGCAGAGACGGCACGGTGATCCTGGGGAGGGACTCCAACTCTTGACCCTGCTGAAGCTGCTGTAGAACCTCCTTGAAGCGACTCTGGAGCTCAGCCTGGTTCCTCCTGACCAAACCTTCTTTCTTCTCCCACTTCTGCCTCTCATGGGAATACTGCTGTGGAAACTCCAGCCTGAGAGTGTTCAGATACTGTGCCACCTATGAGGGGTGGACACATGATTATTACTGACACATCATGATTTATCGAGGACATCGAGTATGTTTGCACGATAGAGCTGTTGTCTGAACCTCCTTCAGCCAGGCTTCGATGCGCGACACGGCCACGTCTCTCTGCTTCTCCACGGCTGCGACCTCGTCCTGCAAGGCCTCCAGCTGGGATTCTTCTGCCTCCTTCCTCACTCGCTCCATCTCCTGCCTCAGCTCCTCCAGCTCCTCCCGCCACCTCTGCTGTTCCTCGCTCTGCTCCCCAGTGAGTGCCGTCAGCTTCCTTTCGCTCTCCTCCAGCTCTTTGGCCAGCCTGACTCCCAAATGAGGATGAAGACCGAAGAGCATTAGCTTAGCTTTTAGGAAAACGTGACTTTAGAACCTCATACTGACCCATATTTCCATATCACAGATATAGACATAATCATCTATCAGGCCCAACATGGAGTGAAAGCATAACTTTTAATACTCTATGGAGAAATTAAGGCACAAAAATTTGGGTTCATTTAGTGTGACACTCTTAGCACTGGAGCAGCATCAGAGCTGAGCTGACACTAGGATATAAAATGAAAGTTAAACCAATCTGAAAGTGCATTCTTCCCAATGGCCAGCAGGGGGTGTTTCCTCTGGTTTCAAAAAGACTCCGGCTTAAACTAGCTATCAGGTGTTCTACTGATTATTCCATGGAGTCATTGAGTAATGGGATAAGAAACACTTTTGTCTTATTAATGGTAGTAAATATTCAAGAGAAGAAAGCAATGACAGTGATGCTTTTTAAATGTGATGTTTCCTAATTCAGAACATTGAAAGACTTCATAAAAACTACTGCATCCTCTCGTCTCACCTGTTCTTCTCCTCCTCTGCGCGGATTTTCTCTGTGGTCATTTCTGTTTTCTTGGCTAAGAAGTTCTTCCTGGTGGCCTTGGAGTTGTTCAGCTGCAGTTTCACTCGCAGAGAATCCAGTTTGTCCAGAAGAGCCTGAAAACACAGAGACAGTCTGTTAATCCCACAGGAGAGGCACAACTGTGTGTGTGTGTGTGTGTGTGGTGTCTCACCTGGTGCTGGTGGGTAGCCTCCTCCTTCCTCCTCTGCAGCTTTTGTTTGTACTTCTCATGTTCCACCTCCTCGTCCTCCTTCTCCAACACCAGTTTGTTGTACTGCTCCATCAGGGTGGAGCTGTACTCAAACGCGGCGGCCACCTGGCTCTCCCAGTCGTTCTCCGTGTTGACGCTGGACTCTGCCGTCATGCTGTCTGTCTGCACAGCCTGGGCCTTGTGTATCAGATCTACAAGACAATCAGGAAACGGCTAAATAAGCAGAGGTTATGGGTCATTGTAACACGGAGAGTTTAAGGAGTGTAAACACTGGTTCATTTCTGCTGCAGTTAACGCTCATTAGACCTGAAGTGGATTCTGTTGGAGCAACTACAGTGTCTTTAAAAAAAAATTTACTTGTAGAAACACACAAAAAAGTAGATTTTACAGGTTTTTTGGTGCACCTATGGTGACTTTAAACAGGGCCTAAACCCAAATCCAGATCTTCATCTTTCAGAGAAGCTGAAGACTGTTTTAGAGTTTCTGATTCATGAAGCTTTTATTTTATTCGTGAAAACAGAGTAAATGCAGGAAAAGCTCCACCAGGTACATCCGCTCTCCTGTATCCACCTGTTACTGTGAAACTTCAGCGCTTTACCTTCTACTGTTGTTTTAGCTGAATCCAGGTCCAGATCCGGATCCAGGTACGGGTCTTCCTCCTGTGTTACATGCTGGACTTCGTACTCTTCTGGTTCATCTTCTGAGGCCACATTAGCCGCTTCCACGTTAGCTTCCATGTTAAAAGAACTACAGAAATGAAAGCGACAGTCTGGATTCGCCTTCCTCTCTCCACACAAACACCGCGCCTCCGCTGAACACCGAGCGGACTCACAAGCTCCGAAAAAGCTCCTGAAAATAAAACCTGCGCGATATTAGCTGCTCTTAAAGTCCTGTTTACGCACGCCGCCGGCCTGCCAATGTGTGCATCCGTGAAAGTGGTCCGGTAGAAACGCTTCTTCCGTCCAGTGGATCCGAAACAAAGATCATCTATAAAAGTATTTAGTTATTTAAATGGAATAAGGATATAGATAGTCAGGAGTAAGTATACAGACAGATACGACAGGACGGGAAGAATTACAACTTAAAGCTGGTAAAGTGTGAAGAAAAAAATCAAAATAATTAGAGATTTTAAATGTTGCATTGTTACACTTATAACAAAACCTGTACTCATAAATGTGGAGTTTTAATTATTATAAAATAAATAAATGAATGCATGTTTGATTTAGGTGCTTTAAAAAATGAGCAAATTATGCCTTTATTTTTTTCCTGTAATTTAGCTGATGATATTATTTATACTTTACAACTCTAAAATTTTCATCTTCATATCTTTGATTTATTTAGCAATGTTTAGACAGCTTCGAACCGCTATGCATATTATCGTGGTTATAATGCTGCATTAATATTGTATTTGGATCTTTTATAGTGTGATTTTTCGTGACGATCCTATTATATCCTATATATATAGTTAACATGAATGACTAAATTGCATCTTTATTTTTCTGTGGTTTGTTTGTATAATCCATTGTAATTGCACTCTATTGAATAAAATAGAATATCTTAGATGCATTTTTATAATAAAGAGGTATTTTTTATTTTTTCATCTTCTTAATATTTTCTGTTGATTTTAATTCTAATTTTCACATGAATGATTTTATGTTTGTGGTTTGTTGGCTGTTTTAATTCATTATTTACTTTTCTCTGTTAACTAAACTTTCTTTGAATTCATCTTATTGCTTCCTAGCTGATGTATTAAATTATTTTCTGTGTCTTTTCAATTATAATGGATTTTTTTAACCAATTTTGAGTCTATATTTTATGGGAAGCTGCATTTATACTTAGTTTCATGTACTTTCCAGTTAATTTCCTCATGTTTACCATAAAGGTTTTTTTTTTCAATGTGCAATTCTCACTTTTATTATTTTATTTTTAGCCCTCAGAGAGGTTGCGGCGGAGTGAGTCGTCGTCTCTTTTCGCGTGTCTCCGGCTGCCTTCGGGATTCCTGCTGTTGGTCACATGACGAGCTGGGAAAACCTCCTGACTCCCCGCTCCTCCTCCTCCTTGTCAGTCGACTCTGTTCAGGCTGTGTGTGTGTGTGCGTGTGTGTGTCTGTTTGTTAGCTAGCTGATAGCCATCATCACTACAATAAGCTGCAGAAACGAAAGGCAAATATGGCGGATACGGCCAGGGATCCTCCACCGGAGCAGACCGACTTCCATGAGCTGGAGGACGGGGAGGAACTGTTCCCGGAGCCGGCCCCAGCACATGAGGTGAGGAGGAGGTGATGAGGGGAGGCCGAAGGGGAGCTGTGGCAGACAGGGCGTGATGCCTCCAGCTGACAACAGATGGAAACTTAGAGGAGGTGCAGCAGACAGGCAGACACGTAAAATGGTCTAATTTTTAATGAGGTTTGGCGTGTGTAGACTCTTCTAAATGGGATACATCTGTGCACTGTCATCATTGAGGAAAACCGCTAAAAACGCAGCGTGTAAATACACCAAACGGTGGCCTTCTAAGCCACTGTTACAGGAGCCGAGGAGGGTCTTTAGGGGCTGAGAAGAAAACGCAAAATAGGTGTGTTTGCTCGCAGTCAGGTGACAGTCACACAGGTGCAGATGGTGCATTCAGGGCGGAGTGGAAAAACGGAAAAAGAGCAGTTTAGCAGATTAAAGTTTCTTTGTTTCGAGTGTGTTTGTGTGTCTGAACTGAGTGAAGACGGTGGTTGAAGTCTGAAGATAATGTGATGATGAAAACAGCTCAGTTTTTACACAGGGACACCAAAGAGACCCGGAACAACAAAAGCAGGACAAATATCAAGGACAAAATGTTGAATGATAACCCACCAAAGGTACTAATGCTGAACTAGTTTTGTTTGATAGGGCCTGACTTTGATAAGATTTAGACTGAGCTGTAGCAATGTTTGATCAGCGCACCAGTCAGAGAGCAATTACTGTCAAATATTTACAGCTTCTTGAATCTGACCGTTACATACAGTTCTGTCACAGCTGACAGCAAACTGAATATTTTTGTTTTGGTGGTGACTAGATGTGTAAGAAAACATTATTTCTCCTTTCATTGTGCAAGGCTTAGTGTTATTGTGTAAAACTGTATACAAAAGATGGCATCATGTGCGGACTTGCCACTCTGAAGCTAAAATGTTGGCATTTTTGGACACTGTAATATTAGGTTCTTGGAGCCAAAAGTGGCCATATTTGGATGGGACGGTGTCGTGCAAAGTTACCAGCAAACAAGCAAACTTTTGATTAGCAACTGTATCCATGACATGTACAGCTACAGCTATCTGCTAATTAGTGTTTTGCAACACAAATAAACTGAAGCAGGAGCTTCTTAGACCGTCTGTGGCACACAAGTTATATTATGTGTTGGATAATTGCATTAAAATGTTCTAGAAGTCACCAGCGTAAACATGGTTGAAAAGTTTAGTCAAAGCGTAAACTCTCCAGATGGACCACTCAGGCTGTATTCCTGTCTGCTGTAAAGTTTTATCATGGGAGTCTGTGGGGATCGAATCAGTTTTGGAGTCAGCCCCAGGTGGCCATTTTAGGAACTGCAGATTTTAGCAGGTATATTTTTTCAGCTTTCATTAGTGGTGATGTTTTCTGTATAGAATCGTTACACTTAACATTTTAACCACCCTGGCCTGCCATAGTTGTCCCAGGATGTTTCAGCCTAAATAGAAAGAGGAATAACGAGGTGGTTCATGTGTTCATGTTGTTCTGTGATGAAGTGCCAGATAAACCACAGCAACTTCATACTTCAAGACAGGAAGCGCGAACTCGAAATGTTGCAGAGAAAAAGTTTTTCTTCAGCTTCACAGTGTCGCAACTTCACTCGGAAACAAAATTTCCAGGCTGCAGCAGGACACACGCACACGTACACGCGCGCACACACACACACACACACACACACACACACACACACAGGTCACTGAGGAGTGCTGTTGTGACACTCAAGGAAGACAATCATCACCAGGAATGAAAGCCAGAGTGCTGACATGACAAAACAGGCCTGTGTGTGTGTGTTTGCGTGTGTGTGTGTGTGTGTGTGTGTGTGTGTCAGCAGCAGAGTGAGCCTGGGTCTGTTTTTATGGCCCACACACTCCTTCATAGTGCTAATAAAGTGCTGAAGGATGGTTAACACAGGCCCAGGATCAGCAGTGCAGTTTGAACTCCTCCTTTTTCCCTCTTTTGTTTTCAGTTTGCAGGAATGTGAAACATATTCTCTCCTGTGTGTTTCTCATAATAATCCGCTGTGTATTTCCTCCAGTTATTATTTCCTCCTTCCTCAAACTGCTGCGGTCTAATTTGACAGTTCTGCAGAAGATCCAGCCGTGGTGATGCTCAGCTTTGGTTGTAGAAAGAGGCTGAATGAAACAGACAATAATTTTTGTGTGTTTGTGTTTCCAATATTTCTATTTTGTTCTCTTGTAGAGTCTAGTGCACTAAGGTCCCATTAAGGGGCCATGGCTCATATTTCACAGTTTGTTGCCAAATGAAGCAAAATGCTTCCTATAACTCTTGGTGCTGCTCAGTCCGGACACGTAGCGGTAACTCCTGATTCAGCCCAGCTGAAAACACTGAAAGTCTTTTTTTTTATCCTGATCTTGAGCAGAGATGCACAGACACCATAATTCAAGCTGGTGTGACAGACTGAAGGGACCAGTTGGGTCCTACTGTTGCGGCTTCCTGTCACCAGGGGGCAGAAGCTCTCTCAGTGCTTTAGCTGGTCTTTCAGCCAACCTCTTAAAATCACAGCCTCTTTGGGGGGGATCTAAGAACTCTGCACTTAGCACGGCGCCCTTTCATCCAAATATGGTCCCTTCCCGTAGCATGGAGGGGGCTTAAATGCTAATGTTAAGGTCTCAGAATGATGCCATGGTAGCTCTGGCCATCTTTTCTATACAGTCTGTGTACAGGGCTGAACACTTAGTAACTTACAAAGAGGAAGTCTTTGTTTCCAAAACTGGAGAATAAATACCAAAACACACAAAAGTTATTTTAGAAATCGGTGCATTTTTGTTTTCTCCTAAATTTGGAACTGACCCTTTAAGGTTTGAGCAGTGGGTCATAGTTCAGTTCATTTTTGAACTGATTTTTACATTTGCTCATTCCTGCTTTTTTACATTCCTGAATGTTTCCTTCTACCTTTTTTCCAGGTCAGCGTTGAGTTTCGCAGTGTTCCCCATAAATGATCAGTTTGTGTTTCTCCTCAAAGTTTGTTTAAAGCTTCCCGTGTTGTTGAGCTGTGTAAGTGTAAAACACTTGTTGTTGAATGGAGGCAGCTGCTCTGCTGTGTGTGTGCGTGTGTGTGTGTACACGCGGTGTTTCCTCTGACCCCGCTGTGCTTGCTGAGTAAGGAGGGAGGAAGCTCCTCGTTATCATCACTCATTTCCTCCGCACTCTCCTTTCTGTCCTCTCAGCTAAAATCTCGCTGCCTTCCTCCGCTCACCTTCCTCCTGCTCGCTTTCCAGCTGACTCCAGCTGAGGTCTTGGTTTGTACAGGTGTGGTTCGGTCACCACCACGCTGAGCAGAGAATTCTCCACCTGCCACAGCCCACCACGTCAGAACCGAGCTCACATGGACAGCTTCATGTTGCTGAGACTGGGCTGATTAAATGAGCCTGTTCTCTCAGTGTGAGCGAGATCAGGACTTAGAGGCTGGAAACTTAAACTGGAAACCGGAACATCAAATCATCTCGGCTCCTTAAAGCCATAAAGTTGCGACACGCTGCACATGTGATTCATTAACGGTCGACTGCTGCATGCAGACGTGCTGCTGGGAAGCAGTTTTCAGTTCACTGAGAAGCTCTTTTGTCCGTCAGATGTGTGAAAAAGCAGTGGGAATGTCAGCAGCCTATGACCACGGAGAGTCTGGAGCCTTCCTGGTTTCTCGTTTTTGACCAATCACATTTGAGCAGGCTGCTTTTCTTTGTCTTACAGGAGCTTTGGTCCATTCTTCGGGTTCCAAATATCCCATCTTTCCTTACACATAAAGGAGTGGCACCCAGGCTCTTCCTCGCAGTGATGGAGAGAGCTTATTAATTTAACACTGTTATCACATCAGTGCTAATCTGCACGAGTCACTCATTTCCCAACTTTGAATGTTCTCTGGACAAAGCGGTGACAGTTCAGCGCTTGTTGGTGCTGCTGATCGATCACTTTTACCTTCGGAGTTTGTGGAGCAGCTGGCCCGGGCAGGAAGTTCTGTGGTTCAGCAGGATGGATGACACGCACTGCTGGAAGCTCTTTTTTTCTTTTTTGCTGCTGCTTCTGTGGAATATGTTGAGTCTGCACAGCTTCTGTGCTCATGTGGCAGCTGCTCTGTTTCCACTTTTCTCCTGCGCTGCCAGGAAAGCTCAAATCTGAGTCAGTCTGCTGTGGAAATGATGCAGCTCGGGTTCTGAGGAGCTCAGCAGGGCAACAGTCTGGAGTAGAGTGCACACTTCTGTCGTGCCTACATTAGCTCAGCTATAACTGATGCACACTAACATTGTGCTGTAGGTTGGATTTGAGGGGTTTTCATGTTATTTTGGGACTGAATATCATTTTCTTAAATGTTTGCATTAACCTGTCAGTGTAGGATATTAATAACACATTTATTAAACTGATCTATGAATTATAGACTGCAGCACGGTGGCGTGCCTCACAGCTAGAAGGTCTGGGTTCGACTCCACCTTGGCCCGGGCCTTTCTGTGTGGGTACTCCGGTTTCCTCCCACAGTCCAAACACATGCAGTCAGTGGGGTTAGGTTACCTGCTGATCCTCTTACCCACAGGTGTGAGTGTGAATTGTTGTCTGTCTCTCTGTGTTAGTGACAGGCTGGCGACCTGTACAGGTGTACCCTGCCTCTCACCCTATGACAGCTGGAATAGGCTTCATCCCCACCCCACCCCCCACCTGTGACCCTGAACAGCATAAGTGGAAGAGAATGGATGGATGAATTATAGAATGCAATCGATTATAAGAATAAATCTGTCAATTCATGAAATGGAAAAGAATTAAAGTCTCTGTGCATAATAAGCTGTAATTACAGAGTTTAATATTTAGAATCATTTAATAACAGGCTTTTTCTGTCTGAAGCTAACTCTGTGTCCATTTTTGTTTCTGTGCAGCCACAACCAGCCAGTCTGCCTGCTGAGGACATCAGCACCAACTCAAACGGACCCAAGCAAGACCTGCTCTTTGATGACGACCCAGAGGACCTGTTTGCAGGTATGAATCCACACAAGCATTGAAGCCAGACAGTAGTGATCTATTCAAAGCTGGCCTCACTAGAGTCTTTCCTGATGTGCTCCGGATAAAATTATGATTTTGTAAAAAATGGTTCATCAGAGTGAAATGATGAAGCGCTGAGAGTCTCACAGACTCACGGACTTCCTGTCTCTGTGGTGTTGTAGAGGCGACAGAGGAGGTTTCGTTGGACAGTCCAGAGAGAGACGTTCTGCTGTCTGATGGCCCGTCGCCGGCCATCACCCCCATCACCCCTCCCACCTCCGTCATCACCCCTCGCATTGGCCACGCCCACGATGACATGTTCACACACTCCTCATTCGACGAGGTAACTGCACTCAAAATCTTTGAACTCCTCTGAGGTCGTTCACAAAGTGGTGAACAAAATCTGGTTTCTTGAGTATTTTCAAATAGGAACTGAATTTTTGTTGATAAACTGTATTTTAATTCAGGTTCATTTAAGAGTTTAGTATAACCTCTGTGGGATCAGTTTATCCTATTATTACTTTGTATCCGTAACCAAATATTGTTGCACAGCTGATTAAATGTTAAATTATTTTCCTGTTTCATTGTGTTGCATGGTAAGTTTATTAGGAGTGCCTCTGGGTTGTTTAATTGTTCACAATATTAATCCTCTACAAGTAATTGCTGCCCAGAGACGGAGCTGTCCCGGCGGAGGTTTGCACCCTCTTGTCTTGTGAGAGTTGTTTGTGGTGTAGAGCCTGACTGCTTTTAAATATGGTGTTCCTCAAGGAGATATTCTGGGTCCTTTCCTCTTTTCATTATGTATGCATCAAAATTATTTTTATGTACATTTATGTCATGTTCCTGCTATGGCAGCTGGATTAAAAAACCCATTTTGGTGACATTATGAACAGAATGAGAGATTCTGCCATCCTGAGACAGAATCTGCTGCTCCAGCTCTGCTAACAGTTTCACTCTGACCTGAACTTGATTAGATTTTTAACAAGGGGGCAAAAATCTTTTTAACCTTCAAAATACGAGACAATTTTTAACTCCATTGTTGCTGAAATGCTGATCTGTGCTTTTCCAAGTAGCAGATTACAGTTTGCTGGCTGCTGTAAACCACAATGCTACACTTAGCTTTAGCAGAAGCAGGACCTTCCAGTGTCAACAGCTGGCTTTCAGTTTATGAACCAATGACGGCTTTGATTATCCTGCCTTCATTTTGAATTTAATGACATTGTAGTGTGGAATAGCCTCCTTATATTTTAATTGCATTTTGAGCAATTTTATAGGTTTAAATGGTCTTAATTATATATATACATATGTGTATATATATGTGTGTATATATATATATATATATGTATATATGTATATATGTGTATATATATATATATATATATATATGTGTGTGTGTGTGTGTGTATATATATGTGTGTGTGTGTGTGTATATATATGTGTGTATATATATATATATATATATATATATCACACAATCACACACACACCCAGTGCTGAAA
>VUQK01042460.1:0-18886 GCA_015106715.1 Bujurquina vittata
TTTAAAAGAGAACAATTATTTCCTAAAAAAAAAAAAAAAAAAAAAATAAAATTTAAAATTAAATTCAAAAAAAAAAAAAAAAAAAAAAAAAAGCCAATGCTGCACATTTTGATGCTGAATCATACATGCTCTGGTAAAATGAACATGGAAAATAACAATAGCATAATGAAATATAGTGTGTTAATCAGCATGATAAAACATCATGAATGAGGACTGACCTGCAAGAGCACCGTGTACCTCTGCTTGTCCTCTGGTGGGCTTCCCCGTGCTCCAGGATACTCCCAGTCCAGGTCAAGCCCATCGAAGCCGTGCAGCCTCGAGAACCTGATGCAAGACTGGATGAACGTCTGGCGGTTGGCAGGATTTGAAGCCATGATGGTAAACCTGTAGCGATAGGAAGTTTATAGATTATGTTGCGGTGATGATGACTTCTTTGATGTGAAGTAATGCAATCCTGCAGCTTCGTGATGCTGTTGAAATGTAGACTCACTGTGCGGTTCCAAAGTTCCAGCCACCAACGGCCAAAAGAGTCTTCAGCTGGGGGTTTCTGTGATGGGGAGGTAGAAAAACAGGTAGATTAGTAAAAATGCTACAGTTCATGTGTAAAAGTCCTCATTTCAAAACCTTTATAATCATCCTAGTCTTTTTGTTTTCCCACGCTATTTATTAATTTAACCTCATAAATCCGAGGCTTTTATTTTAAAATTAAACCAGAAAACATTGGCAAATTCGGTTAATAACAGACCTGGAATTGTTATATATTTAAGAACTTGTGAAAATTTTGCACAAGATCTTAAAATCTTTGTTGTCTGAGGAGCCAGAAGTTGCTTCAAACCTGCCTTCTTTTTAGCCAGCAGGGGGCGACTCTTCTGTTTGTATAAACAGGCTAGCTTATAGGTCTGAGAAAACCATGCTGCTGCTTCAAACACTAGATGCAATGTTTTTTTTTTTCTCAAGTACTGTCAGATTTGGAGTAAAATAGCTGATAAAGCAGAGAATGATCCACATTCATCATAGAACCTACTATCATTCCCAACGCTTGCTGTTTATAGAGGTTTTTAGGATATCAGAACCATGGTAATAATGTAATAAATAACAGTGAAATGCTCTTAAAATATAATACAGCATTGGATATACAATAATTATCATCAAAGGCTTTTATGCTTTTCATATACAGAGTTTTTGCCTTTTTTTTTGAGATTTTGCATGTACCTCTTCCCCCTCCCTGTCATTTTAGCTGCAGTAATAAAATAAAAATAATCTATTAATAATGAATTGCTCGGCGTCAACAGTTAGTTGAATAGCGCTTAACCATTTCTGCTACAACATCTGAACAACGCTTTTGTTATTAATTGTTGTAACCAGTGATGCTTCACCTGTTCTTGAGGGCATTGAAAGATCTGTACAGAACATCATCGTTCCACTCGTATGCTGTTATCTCATTTGAAGAGCTGATTATGGAGAAGGCGTAGATCAGGTGTGTGCAGAGGTGTGGGTCTACATGTTCAGGTGTGTATTTGCCAACGCCTGGTCTGTACTGGGACCAGTTGGTGAAGTAGCACACCAGTTTGGTAGAAGACACTTTTGCAAAGAAGAGAAAGGATTTCATTCCCCATCTTAAGCCATGTGATTCAGAAGCGCATTTCAGTAAAATGTATACGTGATTAATACGTACCAGCTTGGAGACACATCAAAAGGGACAAACCTGACAAAACCAATGCACTAATTATTTGTTTTGCACAAGATCACTGCTTTTGAATTCACTAACGCTTGAAATAAAGCAACTTACCTCCCAAGATTGTTAGTCGAACCATGTTGAATTTTTCTCAGGGTAACCTGCAATAATAATTTTTTTTTTTGCATGAATTAGTAAAAGATTGAAATACAGGTTTCGATAAACTTGATCTAATTCCTCTATCGAATGACATACTGCTGTGCACATTAAAGTCTGTAACCTTCTAATATGAAGACCACTAAAACCTTCTTGTGCTGATGATTACCTTTTCACAGGTGGTGGTTTGCCACCGCTACTCAAGGAAGTCCTTTTTTATAGGCACGATAAGGCAGGGACAAAGGCTGTGTGCCAGTGACATGTAATCGATGCATCAGGACATTGATCGTTGGGGTTAATTATATGATACTGCATGAAGTCATCAGAAAAAGACTGCTGATGTATACATTTATTACCTAGTAAATCTGTAAACCTGTCACAGTAAATCGCCCCAGGTCATCTACTGCCGATAAGATAAAATTCTGAACTGATGCACTGTGTTTTACAGAACATCGTGCTTAAAACGGTTTCCATAGTAACAACATGGCAAACAACTGACAACAAACTTCAAAAATGGCCTTTGGTTTTGTCACACGCTGCTGTTTGTCTACAGCTTCAAACTTGGTGGCGGTGCAGCACCTAATTAACTCTGTAAATATTCACATTATTTTCTAAAGTATTTGATCATTTAGTCTTATTTAGTAATTTTGTTTACAATGTTGGTGTTTATTTTTAATTACAGATCATCAGTTCCAAGCCTAAAGATTGAAAAAAAAAATAATGTTGTTTTCTCTCTTATTTTATTACGAAAGAGGAACAAGAAAATCAGTTTGAGGATATTTGTGGATTATTTTTTTCTCACACAAAATAACCAGTTTAACAGCTTACTAATTTTTAAACTTCCGATACAAATGTAACATCTTTGATAACTGCAGGTTTGTTTAAATAACGTGGGTTTTTTTTCTCAGCTCTCTCACAGTCATAACTCTAACATTTCCAGCTAATTCCTAATTATGGCCATCTCCTTGAGGATTTTTTTTCTTTTATTTGGAAGAGTGCAACAATCATAACTGAACTGATATATCAGAGGGGTGATAAACTAGAAAGATAGATAAGATATCCATCTATAAGATAAGACATCCATCCGTGATGATGCAATTATAGATTATACTATATGTGAGTGGATTGCCCAAGGTTCAGAGTAAAAATACCTTTGTGTTTTTGTTGAAGGAATAGTTCAACGTTTGGGAACACTTAATCTCAATAGGGGAAAAATGTCCCAGAGGTTTTTACTGGATTTAGTTCAGGAGAGCGTGGGGGCCAGTCAATTGTATCAGTCCTTCATCTTCCAGAAACTGCCCACATTCTCTTCCCACATGAGACCAGGCTTTGTTGTCTGACAATGGGTCCAAGGATTTCATCCCAATACATAATGGCAGTCAGGGTGCTGTTGCCTGGCCTGTGGAAGTCTATCCCTCCCCAGACTAACGCTGACCCACCACCAAACCAGTCATGTTACAGACAATGTCACAATGTTACAGACACCATTCTCCACGGCTTCCCCGGCCCCTTTCACGTCTGCCACATGTGCTCAGGGTGAACCTGCTCTCATCTGTGAAAAGCATAGGGTGCCAGTAATGGATGTGTCAATTGTGGTATTCTATGGCAAAGTGAGCACATGGCCTACTAGAGGACGTTGGGCCCTCAGGCCACCCTCATGAGATCTGTTTCTGATTGTTTGGTCAGAGAGATTTACACCAGTGGCTTGCTGAAGGCCATTCTGTAGGGCTCTGGCAGTGCTCATCCTGTGCCTTCTTGCAAAACTTAGCAGCTTCTGGTCCTGCTGATGGGTCAAGAACCTTCTATGGACCTGTCCAGCTCTGCTAGAGGTATTGCCTGCCTCCTGGAACCTCCTCCATGCTCTTGAGACTGTGCTGGGAGACACAGCAAACCTTCCGGCAATGGTACATATTGATGTGCCATCCTGGAGGATTTGGATACCTGTGCAACCTCGGTGGGGTCCTCCACCTCATGCTACCAGTAGTGACACTGACCCTAGCCACATGCAAAACTAGTGAAAAAACTGAGGAAAGATGAGGAAGGAAAAAATGTCAGTGGCCTCCACCTGTAAAAACCATCCTTTTTGTCTCATTGTTGTCCGTCTCGTGCACCTGTTGTTAATTTCATTAACGCCAAAGCTGCTGGAATGGATTAACAACCCACTCTGCTCCTGAACTTACAAGATCAATATCCCAGAAGTTTAATTGACTTGATGCTATGCTCTGATTAAAAACTTAATATTAATTAATATTTTTGACCAGTTTATTTTGCACACATCATAAAGCCTCAAACAACTAATCAGCTGTCAATAATTAGCTATTAATAACAGTCTGGCTAAGTCAATCATGGTAACATCATACCTACAGTCTTATATAACACATTTAAAAGATCAGGACATAATCCAAAATAATTCTTTTCCTCATCAGGTCTTAAAATTGCCTCAAGTTAACAAGGACATGTGACATATTATGCCATGTCATTATTTATTGAACAAAAATGAAGCCAAAATGCAGAAACAATGTGCATAATACTTTCAGCAGCAATAACTTGAAGTAACAAGTAACTTCACTGCAGAAAACTTTTAGCCCACTCCTTTTTTTACAACATTGCTTCAGTTGAGTTTACGTTTGTGCGTTTAAGGTCCTGTCACAGCATTTCCTTTGGGTTAAGGGCTGGACTTTGACCGGACCATTGCAACACCTTGATTCTTTTGTTTTTCAGTCATTCGGTTACAGATTTACTGCCGTGCTTGAGATCCCTGTCCTGTTCTGTGACTCAGTTTCAGCCAAGCTTTCAATGTTGGACACATGGCCCCCACATTTGACTCTAGAATACTTTGGCATATAGAAGAGTTTATGTTTATCTCGGTGACTGCGAGGGCCCAGCTCCAGGCGCTTAACAGTGGTTTGTGCTGATAATCTCTGTTTGTTTTTTTGTCAAACGTGGTGCCGTGCACTTTGACCAAACATCTCCACTTTGGTCTTCTGTGGTCAAAGGACATTTTTTTATACTTTCATCAGATGACAACCCTTCCAAACATGTACTGCCTGTAGAGTCCGATAAGTAACTCTTGGGTTCTTTGCAATTTCCCTGGGCACTGCACGAGCTGACCTTGGGGTGAATTTGCTGGGACGTCCACTCCTGGGAAGATTGACAGCTGTGTATAATCTTTCTCACTGTTGAATGATGGAATTCAGATCGTTTGGAAATGCTCATATGACCCTTCCAAGAATGATGGATGCAACAATTGCTTCTCTAAGATGCAGATTTCTTTCCTTTTTGATGCTGTGTTAACATAAACCTGAACGCTCCAGACCAGCAGAAGTCGTCACACTTGGCGACGATCAATCGATTGCAGTTAATTAGAACCTTATTGTCTTTACATCCTGATATGTAAAACCTTAAAACTGAAAGAGTAGTACTTTTTATTTCATTCGTCTGTAGCCTCTTTCCACTCAGCAAGAATACAATTAAATGACTGCATCGTTCTGGGGTTCATGACTTGCAGAAGTTAACTCCAAACTAATATTGAAAGCTAACTCCAAAAATCATAATTAAAGAAAAATCTTGGGTATCCCTTTTAAAATGATGAGATACAGAAGTTGAATTCAACATAAAGTCACATAAAACATGCTAGAAATAAATACTTTCACTTTATTTAAAATCAGATATAACAGTCTTAACATACAGGTGGCATTAGTGGTCAAAAAAAAAATGCCGTTACATAAATATTAGTCATTTCCACTGTGAGTGAAATTAGAAGACCGGTCCATGTGCGACCTCTGATTTTGCAGTTGATTTACGGCTGTCAGCTGATTCTTCAAATGGTTTGATGTCTTGTTTCATATAGAATCCAAATTTAAACTGAGAAATGAATTGTTAGTCTCTGCAGATGTTTTACTTTCCTTCATCTATGCTTTCCTTTCGCCTCCCTTCCGTTTTGGTTAGCACTGTTACCTCACAGCAAGAAGGTCCTGGGTATGAAGCTTTCTGTGTGGGCTTTGCATGTCTGCACGGATTCTCTCCGGGTACTCCGA
Source organism: Bujurquina vittata (assembly GCA_015106715.1). NCBI lineage: Eukaryota > Metazoa > Chordata > Actinopteri > Cichliformes > Cichlidae > Bujurquina > Bujurquina vittata. The sequence continues at coordinate 5,869 of VUQK01042460.1, forward strand.
CCTCCTCCCGCAGTCCAAAGACGTGCATGGGGTTAGGTTAATTGGTGACCCGGTCTAAACTGCCTGTAGTTGTGAATATGAATTCACAACTACAGGCAGACTCTGAATTGGATAAGCGGAAGAATGGATGGACGGATGTTTCCCCTTCAGGTGAAGGTGGGCGCAGCAAACTTGAAGCGTTCAAAAATAACAGATTTCACTCTTGAAATTAGCAGAAAGAAAATGATGGACTCAATTTAGTTATCATCTTGCAACCACTTTTATCAACATGATAAACTGTTCCACGTCTGTCTCCTGTGATCCACAGCAAATGCCCCCCCCCCTCCCCGATAGGATAACTGAACATATGATGTATGTTTGTATTTTACAAAAAAGATAAAGCTTCCGTTCTTAAAATCTCATCTCTATAGAAAAATTGTTCCAGTGGTTTTAAATTTTATTCCTTAAATGCCGGAAAGTTGTGCTGTCTGCAAGGATAAGGCGGGGCTTAAACAGCAATGAACTTTCAAGCTGTTTCCTCCTGCTGACGAAGAAAAGTTCCTGTAGATTCTTAATTCACGGTGGAGGCCACAGGCGTAGTGAAGCCACATGACAAATAGCTGAGTTGATTTCAGAAGGACAGTTTGACATCTGAGCGTTAAGCCAGGGAGTAGATGGTATTTATTGGTGAGTGGAGCTCCAGACTTCCACCAAAGTCCAGTTCCCTGACGTCTCTCCTGGTTCCCGTATACTGGCCAATGAATGAGCCATCCTCATTGAACGGGGTCTCCCCACCTTCTCCATATTCCACCAGACTATCATCACTGTCTGATCGCTTCATCATTGCCTCAATAGATGGCTGTCCTCTTTGAAGCCCTCTTTCCTCCTCTCTACAAAGAAAAACAAAAAAAAAAAACTCCAAAAATAGATAAGTTAAAAAAACCAAAATATTATGAAAAAGATGAAAAATAAAAGGATGATTTATCTTATTATGAAGTAGTTTTAATTTCAGTAATAATAAACGTACCTGCGAGGGTAGGGCAGAGTGGACACACGCGCTATCCTAAAATATGGAAACAATTCAGTGTATCAGAGGACTGAATACATCTCACTGATCATCTGTTTACAATAGGTAATAGCCGTGCAAACAATGAGCTAAATACACTATTAGCAGCTTCACAAATCTGTAGCATCTTTTCAAAAATGCACAACTGTCAATGTGTCAATATTTAGTCTTTTCATACCTTTCAAGGGAGCTTCAGTGATTTGGTGCAAAAGAAAAAGGATTGAAAGTTTTGGAGGGGGAAGGGTTTAGAAAGAAAAGGTAGAGTAAAAAAAAAATCACAAATTAATGTAATTATGATCAGAGTTATGAATAAAAGAAAAAAATCTGATTTGATTTGTACCTGTGCATCATCGTACTAAAATGTAATCAGAATTAAAGGTGCCCTATGGAGTTTTTAATGAATGTTAACACTATGGAGAAATAAATGTATTTAATATTTAATAATTGTTTGTTTTGCCTGTATTGTGCACGCACTTATGAGTCCAGTTTTTCTGCTGTTCCACTGACCAACCACAGGTGGAGGTCATTCAGATTCATCCGTAATGAAATATTCAAATAAATGACTCGCAAAGGTTTTATACTGAAGGACACTGGCACAGCAATTCCACAGGGCAGCGTGTGAAACCCAAAGCTAAATGCACAGACACAGAGCAAATGGAGAAAAACGCAAGGATGTTTTTAAAGTTTCCAGGTTTGTCAAAGCTCTAACGTTTTGTTAAAGTTGTCAGCAGTGACAGTGTGGTGCGGCGTTACAGCACGACAAACACAATACTCATTTTCAGTGCTGAGCACTGTTACGGCGCCACCTTGAAAACATCAAATACTTTGCGAAGCAGTTTGATAAGATAAGATGTTCACTGATTTCAGGTGTTGTCAAGTCATAAATTCCATCAAGTAGAAGCCATAAAAGTTTCGTTTGTTTGTTTGTTTGTTTGTTTGTCCAATTCATTAATATTCCAAAGGATACAAAGCTTACCGATAATCAAATGAGCCCTCCTGATCTTTGTCATCCACCGGCTCTAGTGAGATATCCTTTTTATCCCGTACTGAAATGATACCAAGCAGCCTCAAAATGGTTATAACTAACAATTTTTAATAACAGATTGTGTTTTTTTTTAAGTTGCTTGACTGGTTTATAAGGCAGCAAAAAACAAACATCGTACAGTAAACATCATCAACAGTAAAACATTATTAGTGCCGGCTCCCGAGATATTTAAACATTTAGTCCAGCAGTCTAAAAATGCACTGTCTTAAAAAGTATTTTCCTTCAGCCACAGTCTGTACCTGGGTATTTTCCTCCTCGGCTCCGCTTGATGAAGCAAACAATGAGAAGGATGAGCACGATGAGAGCCACAGCGCACATAATCCCAATGAACCAACCCTGAGTGGTGATATCCACCTGATCCTGAGCATAAACTGAGACACGCGAGCACATGCATCAACAAATCAATCCGCATGAACATAGAAATTTTGTGTTTATTTACTATAGTGTAGTGCTTTACACATTTGCTTGGTCACTGGTTGGATTCCCAGCCAGTGACACAAATCCCTTCAGGACTGTATCAGGAAGGGCATGTGGTGTAAAACTCTGCCAAATCAAAAATCTGCAACGCTACCTACTGCGATGATCCCGTATGACAAGGGAGCAGCTAAAAGCAGCGTTATTTTGTGTTGATGCAAGGAGAAAGCAGCAAATTACTTTCCGTGGTGTAGTGAGGCGATTCCTCTGTATGCCATTCTCCTATCCCTAGTCGAGTTCGTGCTGCCACAGAAAATCTGTATCGAGTGTACCGGTCGTATCGGCGGATTGAGAAGCTTGTCACATTAGGAAGGAGCTCTTCAACTCGCAGCTCTTCTCCTCTGGTGGCGTTCACTGTGGAGAGAGAGTGGAGAGTTCCTTTCAGAAGGGGAACTCTCGGCGCTGGTGCTGAGCTATTAACTACCTCCCCTACTCGGAAAGTGAACACTCAAGTGTTCATGAGGACATGCTTTAGTGGTATTCTGGTCTTAAGAGCGCTGCATGGACGTGGACCTTTGCCAGCTTCACTGGAATATTCCGATTCCTTTTCTTTGAAAGTGTATTTCAGAGTGTTTGTGCATCGGTATACCTGTCTGGTACTTGAGGGAATACCCAGTAATTAGGCCATTTGGCTCTGCTGGCAGGTCCCAGTCAACATAAATACTGTCCAGATGTCGCTGTTGGATCCTGAAGGATCTAGGAGCAGATGGTACTACAGGAGAGAACATGGCAGCAGATGATAAATACACCGAGGGGAGGAAAAGACATTAATGTGTGACTTGCTTGTGATGATAGAGGCTAATCTCTAAAATGATTTCTTTGGCAAATCAAAGCACTCCTACCTCCTTCAGGTGTTGAGAAATGTATATTATTACTCGGCGGCCCTTCAAATCGATTGTTTGTCACGACTATGTACATCTTGTAGTTGCTGTAGGGAATAAGCCCATCGAGGACTCCAGAGGGATCTGGGCCATTCATAGCAAAAGCTTTGGACTTCATCCCTCTGTCAACCCTATGCCACCTCAGCTGGCTGCTGTCCCTCCAGTAGTAGACCTGAGCGATAAGGGGCAATAAATAATTTAAGTCTACTGCTCTCTTGACAAGCATTGGAGCGCTAATGCTGCATAGCAACATTAAACTCAGTACTCTTTATACTTTATGAGCTCTATCAACCCGAGCGTGAGTTATTTTGAAGCCTGCAAAAGCTGACAAATCCATGAAGCACCACTGAGGGTAAATGGTTTTTACTACAGTTACTGATTAGAGCAGCCGTTCTCCCCGGTAGTATGATCGAAGGTATGGCAGGAGTCCAGGCATCCAGGACGAAGAGGATTTAGGAGATTTTTGGGAGTTAGAAGTTAACAGCCAGCTAACAAGTTAACTGACATCTTTCACACACCATTTTATCAAATGAAACTTGGTATGCTTAGTCGTTTGATTGTCTCTATTACCAGTTACAATAAAGATTAGATTAGAGTTATTGTTACTGCATGTGTGACAAGTTCAAAGCAAAGAATGGAGATGGCATCGAACCAAAAGTGCTTAAGCAGTATGCAGAGAGGTTTTATAATAGTGCCCACATGAATGTATCTACAGTACAGGTTATGTCTATTTATACAGACTATGAGAATAACATTACAGCATGAACAGTTGCAGATTATGAGTGATTACACAGTTTGTGCAGCAGTGCAAATGAGATGATTTACAGTAGTGGCAGAATGAGCAGTATAGATACAGAAAGTGCAATAGTGTACAACAGTAAAGTAACAAATGCCAGTGTTTTTGAATTTCTATAAACATAAATGTAGCATAGGTTTATAGTGCATCATTCCATTCACCTTGTATTCTTTCAGTTCTCCCATTATTGTGTCACTTGTCACTGGATCCCAGTGTAAAGTCACCTGAGTACTCTCAATGTCGGACACTCGCAGGTTCAGGGGCGCTGTTGTTGGGCCTGGGGGGAAAACAGAGATGGCACAAGAATAATGTAATGAGTGTCCAGTACACGATAAAAAAATATAATAGGCTCGCGAAGGGGTTGTGTTCAGAGCAGAATGAGAGGTTTATTCTTCTGAAATTGTTTATAATTTTCTGTGAACGCATATTCAGATCACAGCTGATCAAATGAACTAATACGCTACGGAAAAAAAAAAGACACTGGGACTGCTTCTTACGCACAGATGGTTCACAAAGAAAGAATGAAAAAAAAAAAATCTAAATATATTTGCAAGCATAATAAAATCTGCTTCCAAAAGAAATCACAAGACAGTCATGGCCAAAAGAACATTTTGGAGAGCTAGAGTAGGTTTGCTTGAGTCACACTGTAAGAGAATCCTTATTTATCCCTATTCCTTTAAGTCAAATTTCTTCTGATTGGTTGACTTTTGCAAACAAAAGATTTAAACAGCACGTGGATGGGACTGCTGCGCTCACAGCCAAAGCTGATGAGCCTGAGACATCTAACATATTACAGATACATACATAGAAAAGCGAGCAGTATGAAGCCTAGCTTTGAATTTTCTTTGGTAGCTCACCAACACTTCTTGGTTTGCTTCCAAAATCCCCACTCCTCTCTATATTTCAATCATTCTTTTTTAAGTACTTACGGCCTTCCCCAGAATAACCAGTGACAACAGGAGACTCTGGTCCCAGCCCAAAGTCATTGACAGCCTGGACTTTGATCTCATAAGGAGTAAAGGTATCCGCATCATAGATGTAATATCTTAGCCACTTGGTGGTTGCGTTCTTCCACTCCTCTCGAGAATCTCTCCTCCTCCACCACACCAGATACTTTAGATGGGGTCCGTTCCACTCTCTGTAGGTGAGAGGCTGAAAGCGTGTTTCTCAATAATTATAACGGCTTTATTCTGACAGAAAGTTATTTAAATGTGAGGATGTTGATGATAAATATTAACGAGTTATTCTTGCATTTGTGTCCTGATTACCTCCCAGCTGATTTCCATGTTATTTCTCCAAGTACCCACACCTTTCAAATTCTTAGGGATGATATCTGGCGCTGTGTAGAAAAATAAAAAAGTTTTTTTTCAGGCATTTTTTTTTTTTTTAGGGCAAAACATTTATTCCAGCTAATAGACATGAAGCCAGTGTAAGCTAGTTTAGTTTGGCATAAACATCAGAAAGTGGATGGCATGGCTAGCCTGGTTTTGCTAAAGGGCACTTTCAAAGTTTATTAAATAACTTGTTAGGTGTCATTTAGATTAGATAAACTTTAGATTAGATAAACTTTATCAATCCCTTTGGGAGGGTTCCGTCAGGGAAATTAAAGATTTATTTATTCAGTAGAAAACCTGTAAAAGTTCATATTTTATAGGGGGGCTAGTGCTGGTCTATTTCTTGGCTCAGATCAGCTGGTTTAGTCTTTCAGTTATATTAAAATGAGCATACATTACTGTGCAAAAGTCTTGCATATTTTTGTTTTTAATTTTTGCTGCCAAGGAGCCTGCTTTCTTGTAATTTTTTAAAGTGGTCTTAAGCAATAGTTCTCCAGGCTTGCTGAAGGCCTGCTTTGAAAAGCAAAGCAATGGTTGCCTTTTCACTCATTTCCAGTAATAAATGTTTGCATAAAATTGATTACCAAAAGCCCTACTACCTGAAAACTTGCATATTTCAACATAGTGTGCAGTGTGTCCTTAAAAAAATGAGCAGCAGGCGTTAAACCCTGATCCACCCTGCAATACCATATGGAACGCTTCCGACTGGCAATAGCTTAATATTTTTCGTTAACTTAATATTTAGACAATGATCCCAAAACACACTGCCAATCCAGTAAAAGCATATTTGGATGGCTCAAAACTTTTGCACAGCACTGTATGACATACATCCCAGTCTTTACTCCGAGAATTTGTTGTCCCTAACAAAAATCATTCGTTAGCATGACACCCACGTGCACCGCTGGACTGAAAGCGCTTAGATGGACGACTAGGGCGACTAGCTCCGATTTCATTTATAGCGATGACTCTGAACTCATAGTAGGTAAAAGGTATGAGATGCAAAATGACAGAGTTGAGGTTCCCAGGGTACGTTGAAAGATTCCTCCACTTTCCAGGTAGCCAGTCGTCATCGTCATACTGCACTAAGAACTCTGTGAGAAAGCAAATAATGCAGAAAAAAAAGAAAAAATGCTGATGAATACAACAAATGATTACTCAAAAATGTTTTTTTTTGTTGTTGTTGCTCTTACCGGTTATGGGGCTGTGGTTGCTGTCTCCAGGAACCCAGCTCAGTCTTACAGTACGTTCATATGGATCAGATAACTCCAAATTATAGGGAGGATTAGGACGGTCTACAAACAAACAAAAAAAAAATGCATATATAATTAAAAAGAAATTTTAGCATGCTGTATGGATGATAAAATGTCTTCTGTGGTAATATTTCATACCCATCACCATAAGGTGTGCCGAGGCAGATTTCTGTTCAAGCTCACTCTTGATGACACATGTATAATTGCCCTCATCGCCTGTGTTTACATTAGTAATCACCAGATTTGATTCATCCAAAGAGATTCTGAGAAATTGAATAAAACTGGTGAGCTCAAGAAGGTCATTTGGTCACACTGAAACACATAGTATAACCTTAGTTGCAAAAACATGGCTCATGTATGTACTTTAACAGTTTTGTAGGTAGTCTATATTTTAAAAAAATAAAATGAAATCCTGCCTCCAGCCAAGAGCGAGATGCTTTTTGTTTTTCAGCCATGTGGTCGTCACAGGAGTTGTGGCATCTGCTTTTATGCCACATTCCAAGCGAACATCAGTTCCACGCATGACTTTCATACTCTGTGGTCTTGTGACAATTACTATGGGTTCTGTGAGCAGAAGGTGACAAAATAAATACAATATTACACAATGAAAACTTCTTATTGCCAATTCAAAAAATGTTGCGTATTAATGAATGGTCTTCACCTTTGACCTCTACTTGCACTTGATTCTCATCTCTGCCTGCGATGTTGGAGACTACACACAGGTAAGTTCCTTGGTCTTCCACGCGTATGTGTTTGATCTCCAGAGTCCCATTGCTGTGGGTCTTAAAACGACTTCCTTCAAGATTTCCTTGTCCGTATTTGGACCTGTGTGAGTAGACCCGTGGACATACATGAAGACACACACATACTGTGAGTTGACTTATAAATGAATGCTTTACATCAAGGTGGCACACACCATCGTCTTACCATCGCAAGTCAGGTACTGGAGAACCAAAGTACTGGCAATCGAAGAAGGTACGACTGCCCTCTGTCACTTTGAAGAATTCATTTCTTGGCCCAAGAATACGTGGCGTTGCATCTATGGGAAAAGGAAGCAACTGCAACATCAGAAGGGATTATTTCTTCCCCTAAATATGCGCCTGGCTGTCTTGTGATGTAAAACAAACTATTTTGAGCTAAACGGTGGTGACAGTGCATCATGGGAAGGACATGGGTGGCAAGGGAAACAGGTATTATTTCCTCCTCTATGGAGGCGCGCTCGCTGCAAGACAGGTCAAAAATGTAATATTTGATTAAACGCTCAGTTGTAACTGAACAAAATAAAGTAATTTGTCATTGTTGATATAATTACATGGTTGATATTTTTTTTTTCCTCTTTATTAATTCTGTATTGAGCTGCAAATCTGTGAATTTGATACACAAATCCAATGTTACTTCAAAATAACAACAGCTAATTTAAAAGGTGGTGTTTTTTTTTTTAAATCTATTAATTACTATATAAAATAAGTATGTGTGAGTGTATATCATGAAAAGCAATGTTTTACTCTGTCTAACTTAATGTTATGAACGGCAGAGTTGTTGGTAACTTACGTAGCACATTAATAAATGCATTGGCCAACAAGTAGCCATACTGATTCGAAGCATTGCATTGGTAGACGGCTGTGTTTTCAGTAGTGACAGCGCGGAAGGTCAGTGATTCTCCTGACACCTGTCTGTTAGGCTGTGGTGTAGCAGCTGAAAGAAAAACACACAAGAAAGAAAAATTACTGCGGCAGTATTGTTGGGATTCATTTTTATAGCTTGTAGACAAGCTCCCCTAAAACGTACTCTCCATTGGCTCCCCGTTAATGAACCAGCTGATTGTGGGACGAGGGGCCCCGTCAGCGCGACACACCAACCGTCCGTTTTCCTCTGGCGCCAAAATCAAGTCGGTGGGTTTTTCCAACCAGAATGGAGCCGCTGTCAAACACGAAATACATTTGTTTGATTTATAATGACCCGCAAGAACATAAAATACCGTGTTTCTGAAGAACTCACCTTTGACCCTGACGGTTATTGTGTGCTCAGTGTAGCCTATCTTATTGGTAGCAGTGCAGGTGTAATCACCCGCGTCTTCAAAAGATGCTTTCGGGATTTGAATCATCTTGTTGAAGTTCTTTACTTTCATGCGAGATGTCACTAGCAAGTCCTCTCCATCCTTGGTCCAGGTAATGTGAGGAGTTGGCCTTGATGATGATAAAAAGAATTTTAAAAAAGCTTTACACAGGACGACGTTCATGAAATCCTAGTGAAAATGCTCACACTAAACACAATATAAAGAGGTGCATAATCCTTTGTGGCATAAACGTAATATTTGAATTTGGAAGCGTGTGATCTTGATTGAACACTCACATTCCTGCAGCAATACACTCCAGGAGCAGCTCCTCCCCCTGCAGGGCCAATATTGAGCTTGATGAGCCTGTAGGAGACAGCCAGGTGGGAGCAGCCTCAACCACTGCACGAGCTTTGGAGAAGAATAACCAGGAGATCCCAGTCACTCACATTTGCTCACAAACTACGTCAGCCACAGGTTGCTGGTTCAGTTCCAGCTGGAGATGCAAATCCCCTTTAGGGTTGTGTCAGAAGGGGTATCTGGTGTAAAACAGTCAAATCAAACATGTGGAGCTACCTGCTGTGACAAGGGAGCATCAGAAAGTAGCTTTACTTATGATAAAGATGCAATAAGGTCAGATATAGCCAAATATCTTCAGAAGGTAAGACAAGTTTTGAGAATCCAGCACAACTGTAGGAATAAGATCCAATACATATGTGCTACTGGTCACCAGATACTCTGCTGGAATAATAAGCTGGCCACACGAAGAGATAAATGCAACTGATGTCAAGATATAAAAACTCCCCACAATGCAAAGAGGCTTCTACCCAAAGTCCAGCACCCTGAGGCTCTAGGAGCAACAGAAGTGAATTTGTGAATGTCAGAGCCACGATCCAGCATGAAACGAGCCGCATCCATGAATACATCAGGAAGACACCTCCTGAGATGAGTTGCCGCAAGAGTGCCTCAGGCAGCTGAAGACACTTGGGATAATGAGACACAGGAGGAGGGAGTATCATGGAAGAACTAACCCCTCCATGGGACATATCATTAACACTTAGAGGAAGTGGCTGACATCCAGAAATCCTCCCAGAGACTAGAAAAGGCCTGCCCAAACGACAACACAGAAGCTCTAAACATGGCGGCACAACATAAAGTGGTCCCGGTGGTAATGGGACCATTAGAAGCTGTAACCCCCAAACCGATTCCAGGCACAACATCAAAGACCTTTTGTAGGGAAAAGTGAAGTCCAAGGAAGAGCTAAGATATTGTGCAGAACCCTTAAACAGAAGACCCGAGTTTGTGGAACAAGGAGACTGATAATAGACAGATAATTATGAATACACTTATACTCACTTGTATGCACCTTCACAACTACGGGCATCTTCTGCTGAATGACATTCTTGTATGGGAATCGGGCATTGCAGCAGTAATCAGCGGTAGAGTCGTTAAACAGCACATTAGAGAAATATAGGTCTCCACTGACTCCCATGGAAACCCTGCGGTCCTGCCGCACAGGCTGCATGGTGGGGAAGGCTGTCTGAATGGGCCAGTTGAAAGGTCTCGCATATGAACCTGAAATGAAGCATAAAGTTGGAAATTCCTTTCTTCAAATAATAGTACAAGTCAAAAAAAAAAAAGGGTGGATACCATTTGTTTCCTGAAGGCAAAAATGATCAAAATCTTCATGTGTTTGCTCGTCTGACCCTAGACTTGATTCAACGGGTATCAGACACTTACAACTCGACATCCAGTAGGTTTCAGGTTTAGGTGGGCCAGGTGGAGGGTCACAGGAGAGGACGAGAGGCAAGCCAGCACTCACCACCACAGGCTCCACAATCTCTCTTGGCCACACTGGAGCTCCTGCACACAGAGAACCAAACTTCTTCTCTGGGCTGCAAAGCCAAATTTGCTGTTTGATGACAGTGCTCATTTCATACATGAACAACAGACGCTGGACGCTTGGCCCTATTCACTGGTCTGCTTGCTTGTAAGCAACATTAGTTATTTTAGTGAATATGCTATTTACTCCTGCCTAGGTAACTTTAGTTACTGAAAGAAAGGATACATTCGTGAATTTAATGAGTACACAAACAGGTAACAAACAAACAAACCGTTTTTCTTCAATACTTCCAAACTTACTGTATAATTGTAATATGATCTTGTGGGAGTATGCAGATCCATACTCATTGGAGGCAATGCACTGATACTCTGCCTCGTACTTTTCTGGATTGTTCCGGGCATAGATGTCCAGAGTCCCTGAGCGCCTGCGCATTGACACCTGCGAGTCACGTGCCACATTGAAATACTTCCCGTTACGCCTCCATGAGAAACTTCATGAATGAGTGAATGACAAAAAGGGCAGAAAGAAAAGGTCAGTGGTTTGCCAATCTGCATAGAAAAAAATAAATCTGTTGAGTGCTTTAGGTCTTACATAGGATGAGGGTTTCCTTTGGCTTCACACTCTATCACCATGGTGCCTTTGGGATCAACAATGTGCTCTTTCATTGACTGCTTTATGATAGTAGGGGGTTGTCTGACTGCAGGCAGAGAAATGAAGCCAGTTTAAGAACTAATGTGAAAAGACGGTTCACACAAAGTGGACGCCTCTTAAGCTATCGGCTCACCTTCCAGTGGGACATTCAAAGCTCCAACACTCTGCCATAACAGTAGCAGCAGCGCTGGTTTGACCAGTGTCCCCATCTTTATGTTTCATTTAGTCCAGCAATGATTGTGGTCACCGATTTTTCTGCTCCCAATTTGAATGAAGCGAAACAGAAGACATCTACAAAGCATGGATTTAACATAGAAGTCATACAAACTGAAAAAAAAAATTGTCGAATGAGAAAACGTAGATTTTACCGAGGGTTCGCAATCACCTGGCAGCAATGAGCACTGCACAGTGGTGGCTCTCTGATCCTTTATTCAAGCAGGTGTTTTAATATCACAAAGTAAAAACATGTCATTACAATAAAGGTAGTTAATTCAAAATTATACCTGAGCAAATGCACCTCATTTCTGCTTGCTGTATGTTGTAATTATTAATTACTGATGGTTGATTTGAGACTGTAAGATGTTTCAAAGACATGGGAAAGAAGACATTTCATTTACATTTCAATAAACTATTAAAAAGTATTTATTACCTTTACAATGTTTTCTTTTTAAAATAATAAAAAAAAAATAATGCAGAGAAGTGAAATATTTCCCACTGAATTATAGAGAAGTGAAAGTAGTGGCATAAAATCAAAGTACATATATAATTGAAGCTAGAAACACTTATTTAGTTGCCACTGGTGCATCGGATTTGCTAACAGAATATTTTCATAACTGCGCAAACAAAGCGCACAAACAAGATCAAGTTATTAAACTGTCTTCAAGTGACTTCCACCCACATATATGTAAATGAATCCCCTGAATGCCTGAGACGAATAAATTGCGGTTAAGTTCATGTTGAAGGTCGAATACAATTAATCTGTCAGTGTGAACAAAAACCATTTCATGTGATGTCTGTCTTTAAAATAGCTTGTTATTAATACACACGTTAGTACAGTGAAAACACAAAGTTATGAGAACCTACCTCTCTCATGTCAAATCAGGGCTTTCTCCTCCTCATTTCTGTGACTTCCCCACAGCAACAATAATCCAACGACTTTGCTCCGGGAAATTATTCTTGTTTGTGCCGTGTAGAAATGAATGCTCCGGTCCTTCAACTATCAGGTCAAGAGCCCTTAAGGAGTTCATACATATCAGTAATTGAGTTTCTGTCTGTCACTGCCACTTACACTCTGCCCACCCATTTCATGAATAATGAATGAGCACCACACGACACCTCCACCTCACCCACTTCGCTGTTCTGACCAGGCTCTCATAACGCTGAAGAGTTCATTAATGCGCTCACAAAACTATTTTTGCATGACAAATAAAGCGAAGTTCAAAGAAATGAAATAACTTTTTTCAAATTGAGTTCACCAAGAGAGGCGGCTGAGCATATTTTGGTGGCGTCTGTATTTTCTTCAGCTTAATAATTTATGCCTCATCCAGTGTGAGTAAAATCAGTTTTGTAAAAAAGAGGGGGGGGGGGGGGGGGAAAAACAAACAAAAAAAAAAAACAACCGGGATACAGAAAGGTTGGAAGTTTTG
>VUQK01042460.1:30690-42467 GCA_015106715.1 Bujurquina vittata
GTATGTAAATTAGAGGACATGGGCTGGAGTGTGAGTACCACCATGTCCTCTTATTTACATACAGTACAAATAAAAGAAAAAAACCCTGTGAGTATCCGTTTACATTTCCATGTTCTATGTTCCAGATCCAGTCTCTTTCAAAAGAAAGAAAGAAAGAAAGAAAGAAAGAAAGAAATCAGGGCTGGAGCCTTACCACAATATATTACCTCCTCTCTTTCACCACCTTGTTTCTGTACTTTTGGTTTTCACTTGGATCTCTAGTATTTTATACATAACTTATTGTGACAACTGATTTACTTTCAAAACCTTCTTACTGTCCTGTACTGTGCTTTCCCATCAAAGTTGGTTACATTTTATTCCTGTCTTTTAAATATTGCCTTTGCATCGCCACCTCTAAATGGAGAACGGGTGTGGAATCAAACTATGCATTTACCATAATTCACTGGGTGGAAATACCTTGTTGATGCCAGAAGTTAGAGGAGAATGACACAACTGCTTTGAGCAGATCGGAAAACAACAGTAATTCAAATAACCACTTATTACAACCAAGATATGCAGAAGATATAACATCTGTGAATGCTCGCCATGTCGAACCTAGAAGCAGACGCGTTATAGCAGCAGAAGAGTACACCAGGGGCCCACTAGCAGAACAAATCAGAGCCAGGCCGGAGGCGGGGAAAATGACCACACCCTTTATACCCAAATAATAAAACTCATCATAACATGATTTTACAACATGCACATGACCGCAACGGAGGGATTTACAAGCTTTGGAACCACAGAAAACAACTATGTAATTTTGAAGTCCATCAAATGGACATGAAATATAACACACCAAGAGAACAACAAAAACATTAGGCTACATGGTAACTAATGATAAAACACAAATTCAAAGCAGTTCAGCACCACGGATAGCAATCAGATCCTTTTGACTCCCACTTTATTGATTTCAGCTCTGAGCCTGTATCAGCTCAGAGCCTGTATCAGCTCAGAGCCTGTATCAGCTCTGAGCCTGTATCAGCTCAGAGCCTGTATCAGATCAGAGCCGGTATCAGATCAGAGCCGGTATCAGTAGCTTTTAAGTTTGGTAAAACTGGCACAGTGGCCCACATGTTCACAAACACAGTTTCAGTATGAAGTATTTAGGCCTAGTCACCACCATTTGATGGGCATACGACGAGCCTTGGGCTCCAAAAACTCCTCCGAGATCTGTATGTCCATTTTCTCTGCTCTCTCATTCTCTATGGACAATATGGCAAGTCCACTCAGTCTCTCCTGTCACACTGTGCTCCTCAAGTGGTTTTTATTGAGTTTTAACTTGGAGAATAAGCACTCAGTGGTTGTAACGGTGACAGGAAGAGTCAAAAATAAAGGGAGGGCAGTGCAAACCTCACTGAATGTAGAAGTTTTACCCAAAATACACTTGGAGAAAATATCGGCGATACACTTGAAAATTTGCATGTCATAAAGTTAAATCTAAGAGTGTAAATAAAGCCAGTAATGCAGAACACATTTTATTCAATATTTTGCACCTACTACATCTCTAAAGTCAGTTGGTGTTTTAAAGTTTTTAGCAACAATGACTCAGTACTGACTGTGGCAACCTTTAAAACCCGCTTGTAAAACATGAATGATGGCTGATGTAAAGTAGGCTTTGCCTTTGGCCATACCGTGCTCATCTGGATACAATCAGGAGAGCACCCGCCTTCTCCAGCTCTCCTCAGACGTGATAGAGGCCTGGCTACCTGAAATCTTATCCTCTCTCCCATCTGGGCTGCCCCTAGACCCGGGCCGGGGGCGTGCTGTCCTCCCAGCCCCCCCAGAAGGGTACCACTCCTGTCAGCTAAGAACAGGCAACTGAGGCTGCAGTTTAAATGACTTCACCAAAATCTGAGAGTTGAAGCTGTTGCCTGGTCTAATGAGTTTTGATTTCTGGTATAACATTCAGATGGTAAGGTCTTGGTGGTGCAATAATGTGAGGGATATTTTCTCAGCACACTTTAAACCCTACAGCCACCCGAATATTCCTCCTGACCATGTCCATGCCTTTAAGACTACAGTGTACCCATCTTCCGATGGCTGCCTCCTGTAGAATGCTATATCAAAAAGCTCAAATAATCTCAAATTGATTTCTTGAACATAACAAGGACTCAAATGGCCTCCACAGCTTCCACAGGTGGTCCAACCCAGGAAGGTGTAACTAATAAAGTGGCGACATAGCTGACATAGCTTGTGAAGCTATGTCAGCTATTCAGTTTCCTTAAATTCTTATCCACAAAAATGTAATTCATCATCCCATCATTTGAATTTTGTGTTTTATTGCTATTAAAACATCTGGTTTGCGGTCTGAATACTAGATTAATGATTAGGCTAAATTTGAGCATATTTTGGCTTGTCAAGGCATCTTAAAGTTACTGCGATTCTACAAAAATAAAAATAAAATAAAGTAAAATAAAAGCTGACAGCATCTCTTAAAGATACACCAATAACCCATCCCTGAGTTATTTTCCAATTTCAGTGCAGAAAGCTTGAACTCTGAATAAAATACAAATTTTGTGAGATGAGTTCTGAGAAGTAGATACACTTTTGAACATAGTTGTTGTTTTCTATTCAGAGATTGCTTGTAGATATAAAACACTGTGAGATCTACAGTAGGGTCAGGAATATACACACAGTCTCTAGCTCATAGGAAGTACTTATTTTAATATTTTGGAAAAAATGTAATATTATACTATTTCTTAGTCCTGAGATCTTAGCAATGTAAAATCCATGAACCTCTATAATGCACACATATTTGAAAGTTGAGAGGGTCCTTGTTTATTTTCTAACATAATTTCTCTCAGAACCCTTTTCACAAGTTTTTTTTTAAAGAGCTAAAGTATAACTAATCAAATCTAAGGTTTTTGTTCATGTCCTAAGCTGAACAGGTATCCAATATACTGTAAACGGCTAAATCAATTTGAACATGTCATAACTTTGCATTCACCTTCAATAATTACATGCCCCAACACTGCAGACATCGACTACGTGGCCAAAACTCAACCAGCTTTCAGTATCAGCATGTAAACATGTGTTTTGTTTATTTTTCACTAGATGAACAAAATAGCTTTTAGGTTCATTCACTTTTAATTAAGCAAAGCATGCAGTCAGACCATGAAATTAAGACTGGCCATCCATCCATCCATCCACCCATCCATCCATCCATCCATCCATCCATCCATCCATCCATCCATCCATCCATCCATCCATCCATCCATCCATCCATCCATCCATCCATCCATCCATCCATCCATGTTTATGTCAAGCCATTCAGGTCCTGAAGCAGCAAAGCAGCCCCAGATTGTCACACTACCACCACCATGTTTGACTGTTTGACTGAAAGGTGTAACCACAGAATACTTTCCCAAAAGCGTTGGAGATCATCAAGATGTTTTTTTTTTCAGCAAATGTGAGGCAAGCCTTTGTGCTACTTTTGGTCAGCAGTGGTTCTTGCCTTAGAATGGCTTTTTCGCACAGGGTCAGGCAGGTTTGGATGTTTTTTTTTCATCATTTTAAAAGTGCATTTTCTATTTCTACAGGTTATTTTTGTCTAACATTAAACCAAGAAATCAGGAAGGGGCCAAATTCTTGGCACTGTAAATGCCAGCTTTAAAGGTTTCCCAGCAGAACATTGCACAGAAGCAAGACAATCAATATCCACTTAATCACTCAATGCACACTACGGCTGATCGGTGTATATCACTGACTATATTTTATTCATTTTGACCACCTCACCCCCAATATGCATGCAGACATAAGCAGACAAGCACTGCCTATACAGAGTTCAAAGGGCCTCAGCAGTGACACACAATGTTTCAACCTATGAAAGGACAGCATGTTTAGGGAGGCAGATTTTGGCAGCTGAATTACATTTTCTACCTCCTAGAAGCACTTTATTGTGATCAGTGGCTGGAGCTGGGTTATTGCTTTCGTCTGTGTGGTCACTCGTATTTATCATGTCAGCACACGTGATGAGATCAAAGGCCTCATAACAGGGTGAACTCTGTCCCTGTGCCACTGTCTGGCACAGGGACAGAGTTCACAGGCTGGCCAATACAGTTTTAAGGATTGAGCTGAGGTGAGGTCTTGTGAAATTTATATAGGATGTAAAATTTGTGAATATAACTATTTCTTTGAAAAGTTGCAGTTGTTTATTTTCTGTTCACTTATTCTAGCTGCTTCCGCTTTCCAGCTGGCGAATTGAACATGCCCCCTGCAGCAGTAACCAATCTAGGCTACACCCCGCCAGACGGAGGCTGGGGCTGGGCTGTCGTCTTCGGCGCTTTCATCTCCATAGGATTCTCGTATGCCTTTCCCAAGTCCCTCACCATCTATTTCAAGGAGATTCAGGAATATTTTTCAGTTTCCTACAGTGAGATTGCCTGGGTGTCCTCAGTCATGCTTGCTTCTATGTATGCAGGAGGTTAGTGGCCGTCATACTTCAAGTATTGACAAATGTATTAAAAAAAAATTGGCATATTCCCAAGCAGCATATCCCATGACCGGATTTGTCAAGCAAATTTTGTCCCTCAGAACGGTACCAAAACTGTAAGATATTTCTCTCCTGTGTGCAGGTCCTGTCAGCAGTATACTAGTGAACCGCTATGGCAGCAGACCTGTGGTTATAGCTGGCGGGGTCCTGGTTTGCACCGGCATGGTTCTTGCTTCTTTTGGCTCTAATATCATACATCTGTATCTCTGTGTCGGAGTAATTGGAGGTAAATTATGCTTTTGTTTTTCATTAACAGTCCTACAATGAAATAAACGTCCCTTTAAAATGATTCACTTCCTTAAAATGTTCATGTTAAATTCAATTTTGTGGTGTTTTTATGGTAAGGCTGCTGCTGTCCTTTGTAATGTTCGCTTTATGATACCTGGTTGTAACTGGACCACATTGAAGGAAGCAGTAGTCGTGCTGTAACTCCTATTCAGTGTTTTACTATCAGGATCAGCCCAGGGGGATTGTTTATATTCCTGTGCAAAGGTAAAATGTTGGTCAGTCAGTGCAATCAGTAAAATAACCCAGTTTTAATCCCCTCTTAAACCTGATATTGAGACTCGAGTCAAACCTTTACTAAATGTCCCGTTAAATCAGGTGCAATTTGAACATTCACACATGCACATCACATGATCATTTTACTAACTGAGAGCAAACACAGCTCTCAGACTTTAAACCTAATCTTTAATCCAGTGAAGTTGGACCAACCACAGAAGTAGCGGTTGTAGAGTTTTGAAGGGTTTTTTTTTGGAAATTAAAACATCACTGATATGACATTAATGTCACTGATAAAAGTAAGGGCTCCATGCAACTGACTAACAATTTTGTCATTACTATATATTTTGCAAATTATACTTCCAAGTCATCAATTACATCAATTTAATAGAAAGTAATTAAATATCTTTAACTCTTCATACTGCTCTTCATCTTTTGTCTGCGCAACAATCCAAATTCAAAAGATATTCCATTTACGATCATAAATGACATGGAAAAGGAAACTAAGTGCAACATTTGGCATTTTGCCCTTTTATTCCGCTTTCAAAATGACTCTTTATCAGTAGCAGTTAAATCGACTGCTGATAAAGCGATTATCTAGTTGTAATAATCTCAGTGTTTCTAAATATGTCATAAATTCCAACAACACAGCAGCTTTACAGGTGCGCAGTTTTCACTTTAGTGTAAATATTCTAAAGGAAATGAACTTATGAGCTACTGTGTGTAATTTTATCCCAATTTTTTAACAGGTTTTGGTCTCGCCTTTAACTTGCAGCCCTCTCTGACGATCATAGGGACTTACTTCCAGGCGAAAAGGCCACTCGCCAACGGACTCGCTATGACAGGAAGTCCAGTCGTCCTCTCCACTCTGGCTCCTCTCAATCAGTTTCTCTTTGATTCTTTTGGCTGGAGGGGGAGCTTCCTCATCCTGGGATCCATTGTTTTGAACTGCTGTGTAGCTGGTGCTCTGATGAGACCAGTCGACAAAAACATACAACGCAAGACAAATAATGAAGCATCAAAGTGTAACAGCGAAGCCGCTGAGGAACTTGCTGCTGCCGTAGAAACCGGCACCCGCTCAGATAACCTTCAGACTGAAGAAGATCAAAGTGGGAACAAGGGTCAGGGTTTTGTGCAGAAATTCATAGACGTCTCACTTTTCAGGCACAGGGGCTTCCTCATTTATCTCATTGGTAACGTGGTCCTGTTCTTTGGCTTTTTTGCTCCTGTGGTTTTCCTGGCTCCATATGCCAAACATCAAGGGACTGATGAATATTCAGCAGCTTTCTTGCTCTCTATGTTTGCTCTGGTGGACATGTTCATTAGACCGGCAACTGGCCTCATTGGCAACACCAAGTGGATCAGGCCAAGAATACAGTATTTTTTCAGTTTTGCTGTTTCATACAATGGCATATGTCACCTCATGTGTCCGCTGGCATCTGGCTATACGGGTCTAGCTGTATATGCTGTCTTCTTCGGTTTGGCGTTTGGGATGCTTTCTGCACTCCTTTTTGAAGTTCTGATGGATCTTGTTGGAGCTCGTCGCTTCTCCAGTGCAGTTGGACTTGTCACCATTATTGAATGTGGACCAGTCCTTCTTGGACCTCCAATTTCAGGTTTGTGGCGCGTGATTTTGATTCTAACCATAAATACAATCTAGACATCTCTGAAATGGAGTTACTAACAGGGTGAGTGTGCGTGTCTTCTCTTTCAGGAGCGTTGGTTGATTATTCTGGTGACTACAAATACATGTACTATGCATGTGGTGTGTTTATGCTGGTGCCTGGCATATTTTTCTTCATTATGCATTACTACAACTATAAAAAACTGGACGAGGAGCGCAGGCAGGCTGCAGCAGCGGAGACTGGGAGTCCTGAAGAGGCGGTGCAACTGAAAATGAACCAAGATGAGAGAACAGTGACTGAAACAGATGAATGACCTTGCTTGCTGACTTTATTTCAGCGGATGTGTAAGAATGACATTGCACAGGCTTTTCGTGCAGTATGTAAATGTATTTTGTACCTTGGATGAGTTTGTTACTCTTTAGACCTTTACATATTCACAGATACCTTTCTGTTATTTTGTAGACACTCATTTTGTGTATGTTATTGTTATTATTATCGCTACACTATGCAACATATGTAACTCTGATGGCCTTTGTTAATAAATCATCCAGAACTGCCTCCGTTCTTTCCAGTGCAATCATCCTTATGGGTCTATAAACTCATATGGTTCATTTTGTTTCTTCATTCTTCTGAGGGTTTGATATTAAAAACACTGAGCCATGCACCCCCAGGTTTGCGGTTACTTTTTTACCACTAGATGGCACTGAACCCTATCATATGAAAACTGGGAGCACACACGTCTTTTCCATTAAACCTCAATTAAACATCAGGCATCCTCATGCCTCAGGCTCAGTTCTTTACTGCATTGCATTCCATAATCTGGGTCATGACCCTCTCCCCCGTGGGAATATAGCTATTTTGAATAGTTTACAACATTTGCAACAATAAATACAAAAGTTAAGTGTCTGTTGCAAAGACTGTAGAGTTTCTGCCTTAAACAACTTCCCCTGCAATCCTTCTCACTCTAAGAGGAGGGGAAAAAAATCTTTATGTTCTCGGCTAAAACACATTTTCAGTGTCATGGGGATCTGTAAAAGTTGTTTCACTGCTGCACTACTTCAGTAAAGTCATAAAAATTCAGTATGGAGTTATGGAAATGTTTGAGAATGAACTTTTAAATAAGTATGGCGAGCCCTGTGTGCATTTAATAACACTGGATTTGCAGGTGCTGTCGAGGAACTGAAATGCTTTACTTACCCTCACGGACATAAAAAGTGTTGTGCGCACACGGTTAGGATGGATGCCGGTCAGACCTTTAGATGTGTGAATGTTGTTAAATCAATTTTTAGTGATTTGTGTATCTGCAATGAGCATGTGCATTGCTGTCATACAATCAAGACAGGCCACTGCATGCACCCTGAAGGTCAACCTCTCTATGCACACACAGAGACGCATCATGATTTCAAACCCTTAGAACACATCCTTGAGCACTAATGCAATACAAGATTAATGGGCAAGCCGTTCAGAAAAAGAACTATGCTATTATTACAGATGCTTTAATGATCCATCCTCATCATGTCCCTGTGAGGTACATATTGACTCCCTTTCTGGATGGACAAAAACTGCTCATGTGAGTGAATCAATACTTTAATTTATAACCTAAAGTAACATTATTTGAAGATGATAAATATTGTAAGTCCCTTTCTTAAGGTTGAGTGGACTTCTCTTTGGATTTTGTACATATAGCAACAATGGAAGCCTGACCTAATACTAGTGGGTAGATTTGATCCACTTTTAGTGTTATGTATTTCTTTTACTGGTAGACTCTTTGCATTTTCATTTTCGGGACCTGGAGAGATTTTTTTTTTCCTTCATTAGAATTACAAATAAGCCAGACTGGTACGATTAATAATTGTACATAACCATTATAAATGCAAAGCACCTAAAGTATCAAAAGCATGTATTTATTGCAGAGTGGTGACTGATTGTAGTGTATATACTGCAGGGCCTCCATTTATCTCAACTGTAGAAGGTAATAGCGCTACATCTGAACCAGGCTTGCATCAGTAGCAGGCTTTTCTCTCTAAGTCCCGCTGTTTGACAGGAGTAAGTGGTCATGATCACATAACAAAAGCTTGTTTCGATTCCCTTCCATTTGCTCTTCTTCAGTTGCTGCCCGATGCTGATTATACTGTAGCAAACGATGACTCACTCATTAGCGAGCTGAATAAGATCACTTGAAGCTGACCACAAAATTGCTTTAGTTTCCATACACATCTAAAAACATACTATACTCTAGTTTACATATGTTTTGAGTCCGCAGGCATTAATTAGAAACGTAATCTTAGTTGAAGAGTTAGTTTATGAGGCCATTGTCTTGTTTTGGTTCTATTTTGTATTGATAATATGATTATTTCCATCCTATCACTAGCTGCTAGTTATTTTCATTTTGTGGTTTGTAAAATGGAAGATGACCAGGAATAAATTTTCATCACAATTACCCAGACCTCAAAGAGACATCTTCAGTTGCCTTGGTGTGCCTGACCAATAGTCCAAATCCAAAATGATCACTCTCATTTTAGTCCAGTTTTCTGTTAGTCAAAGAAAAGAAAGTCAAGAAAAGCATGTGAATGAGAAACGACAAGGCAGTCTGGATTTTTTGCATTTACAATTACTCATGCCATAAACATATTATTCAGTTTCTCATTTTATAATTGCCTTCTCAGCTACATTACAGTTCATCATATCATGTATAAGGTAAAGAATAGCTCTTTCTGCTGAATAAAGAAAACAATGTTTCTAAAAGCTGCACATTTGTTCTTAAGTACTGAACGTGAATAATTTCCACTCCTGTGAACATGACATTCAAAGTGGGAAAACACACATTATTAACAGTTATGCACATCTAAAAAAAAACCTAAACAAACTGCAATAAGTAAAATTCACAGCCAAGCCATGGAGTAAATGAAGGCACCGGTACAGTAGGAAAAGCTTGAATGCATTATTATGAATTGTTGTCCCCCAATATGCTTACGTACTGTAGGTGTGACAAATTTGTATGCATCCCAATGGAACAGATATGAGTAGACAGAAAGTGAGAGTGTGAAGACCACCAATTAGTGGTGGTTCCCATAAGCTCTGTATCATCTCCTCACTGAACAGCTTGAGCATAATCACTGTGATGAACTGTGACTGATGTCAGTAAATCTGACCGTAATTGGGACCAAGAAGATTAAATCCAGGCAGCTCTGTGTCCAATCAAGGTGATGACTGCTCCCATGGGGAGACATGGTGTTTTTACCATGCTGGTTTAAGCCGCTGCACCCTTAACCGCACAGCTGGGATGTTTGTAAAGAAAAGAGTGATACTGTCTGTTTAATTCAACATGTTTGTTAATAATCTCTGCTAATCTGCTTTACCCACAGCAGCAGAACTAATCTGCCTTCGCAGTGTTTACACTCCGAGGGAGGGCAACGTCATGTGCATACCCGAGACTCAAGAGTTTATTCATCAGCCGTGCGGACGAAGATATTAACGACACATCACCGGTCTAAAATAAACATCGATCGCCAGATCAGGATACGCACTGATATACTAACTGCGTTGAGATGTTCTTGCAGACAGAAGAGCACTTGCTACATCAGTCTGTCCAAGGAGCCCCCAAAGATTATATCAACCGAGAGTAGACATACCAGATCATCAAAGACAAGCCAGTAGCCTACTCTCAAAATCAAAAGACACAACTATATCCCAGTCCATGATCACCCCGATGCACATATAGTATATGCAGATCAAAATCATACACAGTTCACAGATTTTTTTTGAAAAATAGATTTTCTCCTGCGCAAGCAATCAACATCTGAATATAAAGAGGGTAACATGGTGAAAGTCTAGATATTCCTTCACCCTTCCAAATCCACAGAGAGCAACCTGAATCAGATGAAAGTTGTCTTTCCTGCAAAGCACTCACAGGTGATTATACTGGTTCCTCTTTAAAGGACTGTTCACAGACATATAAACAGCGAGCTGTTTGCAGTGATGGAAAATAACAGAGCACATTTGCTCAAGTACATCCTCTGGTAAAAATTCCAAGTATCTGTACTGTCCTTGAGTATATCTAATAGCTGATACATGTATCTTGCTGCAGCAGTTATTTTCCAACTAAAAGGCTTAAGAAGATGGCTGGAAATGTGCAAAGAATGTGATCGACTTTATAACCTATAACTGGGTAAAAACTGATGAATATTTGTTTATATTTCCCCCCCATTTCATTACAAAAATATCAATCGATCCCAATCATCTAAATTGCAATATTCAGTTATGTCCTATTCTGACAAAGTAATTAACAAAAATGGATTGAAAAAAAAAATCTATTAACAGTGTCCCAGGGGCACCGCTGAAGGTAATAGTTTATGTTGGTTTTACGTTTTGAGCAACTGGATCTGGACATAGTAGAGATCTGCTGTAGGCAGATGCTGCTCGCCAAGTACAAATAAATGCATGTTTTCATCAGCATTAAGCTGTAGAAAATGATCTGCCACCCAAAAAATGATTGCATTCTCGTGTACAGTAAGAGAAATATCTTCTATTTTCAGATCGAATGGCTAACAGAGATGAGTAGAATCAAGAGCATGACAAAAGGCAAGGTACCTCTTTTAAATTTTTTGAAGATGTTTCACCTCTTATCTAAGAGCATTCTTCAGTTCTAAAACCAAAAGGTGGAGAGTCCCAGGTATTTAAACCCTAGTGGGGGGTTGTCCCCTTTGGTTGTGGTCACTGACACACTATTAATCACATGCGCCATCACAAGTCCAGTCACCTTTTCCAAGCTCTTGCGACTACCATGACCTGGATGATTGAGAATCTACACAGACACACAACAAAGATGAATAATTGAATATTATTTGCATCCAGGGTTATTATAGTTAACGAAAACGAACGAAATAACGAAAACTGAAATTGAAAAAACATTGTCGTTAACTGAAATAAATAAAAACTATAATTAAAAGGAAAAAACAATAACTAACTAAAACGGTATTGTGAGGTTACAAAACTAACTAAAACTAACTGAAATTATAGCTAAACATTCATTTTCTTGTCACTTTTTAAAGCCTTGTTGATTGATATGAAATCATTTTCTCCGCTCTCCGGGTTTAAGCTGGAGCGCCTTCGGGCAACTG
>VUQK01042462.1:5801-20987 GCA_015106715.1 Bujurquina vittata
CTTGCAGTCTTAGAGCAATCGCCCCTGCTATCTATCTATCTATCTATCTATCTATCTATCTATCTATCTATCTATCTATCTATCTATCTATCTATCTATCTATCTATCTATCTATCTATTGATCCTAAATGAGTTGTATGCAAAAAAAAATCCAGCCTAAAGATAAAACATTATAGAGAGTCTGTATCTGGTATGCTCAGTCAGCCAAAGACACTTTGACCCAGGTCAAAAGGTGCTGATACTATTGCGTATAAATGGCAGGAAGTTTCTGGCAAATTGTCAGGTACTGAAGTATAAAAGAAACTGGGCCCTGCTAGTTACCAGGTTGTTACTCTGGAGCTCCAGCACTCCAGTAAAGTGCTTTATGTCACTCTGGTTAAATAGTGAGAAAGGAGCAGAGCTGTTGCTCACCGATGGTGTGGGAGAGAAAGAAGAGGTTGACAATCCATGCTTAGCATCACTCACTGGCAGTCATCTTTCTAAAGAACAATCTGAGGTAAAATCTTTAATTAATTTACACATATTTCAAAGTTTGTCTCATATCAACATCATGAATGGATGAGCTCACTGAGCACTTGGGGGGTAGTAAAGTATCTGACCTCTATTATTTAAGGGCTACTAGAAGACCAGTGTTGGAAGTTAACAGCTTTCGACACACCATGATGGCTGTTTGAGTTTACTGTCCTGCTATTTGGCTTTTATGGAGCCCCTGCTACCTTCCAGAGACTGATTGATTGACTTGTTGATTATGCATAGCTTCATGATGAGGAACTGTGGGACCGCATAAGGGAGTAAAAAGTGGCAGAGATGTTAGACTGGTGCATAACATGTATAAGGATGGTGCCATGGAGGTAAGTTGGGAGTTACAGGGTAAGATAAAGCACTATGGCAACAGGAAATGCAGTGAATGCAATTAATTCAGTAGTAGAGGAAAAAACTATTTGATTATATAGAGAGGGGAAAAAATATTACAGCACACATGCCATCGGCAAAAATAAATGCTGGCTACTCAAAGTGTTACTCTATATGTACCATACAGATCTATATGTGAAAAGAAATGGGTAAAAATGCCAAAAGATGCTCAGACAGAAAAGTGTTGTTCCTGCATGCCTCAAGTTTCAAGAACTTGTGCTTTTCTTGGAAAAACTGCTGCCTTTAAGCTGAATACCTGAAATGTATACTCAGGTTCAGAGGGCAGGTTAAATTCAAAGCCTACACTTGTTCAAACAGCATAGCTGTCTCAATTTTACAGTTATTCAATATTCCAACATTAATCCTTGGGTACGTGACAGGCTTCTCAGTATTTGGGAAGACATGTTCTCTGAGAATTTCACAATTAATCCTGGAATAAGGGCATCATTTCCAGCCAGAGGAAAATAGAAAAGTGAACATCAAATGGTCCTTAAAAATAGCAATGGGCCCAAAATTGAAAAGTCAGATTTCTTCTCCCAAGTTACAATATCATAATGCACAAATGAGACACCATTAAGTGATAAAGTAAATAACATAAGTTACCCTCAAATGATGATAGAGTGGGGGTCACATCAATTATATCCATTAATACTACCTCAGGGATCACCGGTGACACCGCGGTGCATGTGTATTTCAAAATACCACTATAAATCCTCGCTACTTCATGCAATTTTCATGCAGGAATTGCACTCATTGTAGAATTCCATCTTGGCTTCACTGGTAGTAAAAGGATTCACGTTAAAGATATATTGAGGGGAGGAAGCAAAGTTTCGATTTGTGCTGTATGGGCGGATTTGCTAATGCTGCTATGCAAAATAAAGCTACACGACAGAGGAGCACCTTGTTCCTACATGCCATAATTTGACAGTTGCTTGCTTTGAGAGCCTGTTTATAAGAGAGTGGGCATTCTTTGAATGGTTGTAGGCAGTGCCCTAAAGGCATGCTTTAGTCCTGGTGATTAGGTCAGGTTCAAAGCATACATTAGTTCAAATGGCACAGCAACCTATAGTGCAAAGTAATCCAGATGTTGCAAGACTGGCTTTTAAGGACTATCCAGACATCATCAGGACTGTTAGTGTCATATTTGATTTTGATAGATTTCCACTGTTGTTTCCTGAAGAGATAATTGATGAAGGCTTTGAATGCTTCCGGGAAAATGCACACTCCCAAAAATGGATTCAACGCTTGGAACCACTTGGAATGCTCAGAAATCATTATACGAAATGTTTTTTTCTTTTTACCATTTATTAATGTAAGTATCCCAAGAAATGTTATATTGCATCTATAAAACCTCAAATGAATTATTAACCACATAAATCAAGTCCATTTTATTTATATAGCACATTTTAAACAACAGCAATTGGCCAAGGTGCATTTTAGGCAAGCATATTTAAATTTCAGCTTTACTGTCATTCTAGCGTCACAGCTAGAGTGACATCTAGAACGTCTGGGTTCGATTCCACTGTGGCCCGGGCCTCTCTCTCTCTCTCGGTGGAGTTTCCATGTTCTCCCCGTGTCTGCGTGGGTTTCCTCACACAGTCCAAAGACATGCACTTACTGGGGTTAGGTTAACTGGCCACTCTAAATTGCTCATAGCTGTGAATGTGGGTGTGAATGGTTGTCTATCTCTCTGCGTCTGCCCTGCGACAGGCTGGCGACCCGTACAGGGTGTACCCTGCCTCTTGCCTTATGTCAGCTGGGATAGGCTCCAGCCCCCCCATGACCCTGAACAGGATAAAGGGAAGTGAATGGATGGGTGGATACAACAACCTTATAAAACCAGCTTTACAGTGTGTGTAAAAATAGATAAATCTTCAACTTTCAGTGAAAGATAAGGCACCATGGCAACATGAAATGGAATTAATGAAACATCAACAAGCAAAGAGTACAACTTAAACTCACAACAGCAACACCATACAGCATACTTTAAGATATCCCAAAGGCACAAAGGGGTTGGGAAACACTGTGACTTCTGTAGTACAGGAAAAAAATATTTTGATTAGAAAGGGGAAAAAAACCCTTTAAGTATACATGCCATTAGCAAAAATAAACTCACTAATTCAAACGTGGCAACAAAGATAAAAATATCATGGGATCTGTTTTAAGAGGAGTCAAAACACAATTTAAAAAAAAACCTAAAATAAATACATAGATAAAATCTAACAATAGAAGCAGTTACACCGCAAATGATCTTTTATTGACATGAAATGCAATTAGACCTCCTGTGTGTGTGTGTGTGTGTGTGTGTGTAAAATAAAGAAAAATAAAAAAAATTACAAAAAAGACCAATCTGATATATACAGTGTAATGTGTATCTGGATATGAACCTATGGCTGTGTTATCAAATGTTTTAAATAAACTGTTCAAAAAGTAACAATGTAAACTATTACGTGTCACAAGCAACCAACGGATGATGCAATTATAAAACCCACTGACAACAGACAGGAAGCAAAGGTCAGACACGTTTACAGTGCATGTAAACATAAATAAATAACCATCAACTTTCAGTGTAAGATAAGGCAGTATGGCAACAGGAAATGCAATTAATGAAATATCTTCCTGATGGGCCAAACCCTCATTTTAACAGATAAAATATCTACTGACTGGCTTTGCAAAATTTTATATTGGAACAAAGCCCTGCAGCAAATGGCCAAACTAGTTGCTCCATCCGTGACCTGTTCTTCTGCCCAGGAAGTAAGAAAAAAAAGAGTCATGGAGTTCAGAATGCCTCTCCCCTTACAATCTGCCTGACCGGACCAAGGCAATCATTGAGGAAACGGAAGCACTGCAGCTCTAGAGAGAGGAAAAGAAATTGGTGCAACTCTAGAGAGGTGGAGGCTGTTGGAATGGTAGAAGTCATCACTGTGATATCACAGTTTGTGAATGAGCTTTCCTAAACCCCTTTCAAGACTAGCTCATTGTAAAATTGCAGGTTTGCTCAATCTATTAAAGTGGAGTCATGATGGTGTTTAGACACAGGTTGGTTTTACATTAACACTCCTCACATGTTCATGCAGACATTCTCATGACATTGATGAAATGAGCCGCAGCAGCCTTTCTGTAAATTTGTCAGTATACAATGCCTCAGGTTTGATTTATTTTAACTTGGCAGCTGGATAACAAAATAATCTTCAGATCATATGCCAATCCAAAATCCAATCCAATTCAAAAGTATTTATAAAGCACATTTAAAACAATAAATGCATCATTTTTGGAACATGGAGGAGTAGCTGATCAGCAGATCTCAAGTGACCTTGAGGGGACATGATGTGTTAAGAGATCAGCACGATATGATGTTAATTTGAATTACAAACATACAATATGTAATTGCAGGGTGAAGGTATAAACCAAGAAGATTCTGATGAATTGGATTTTTTTCGCCACAGAGAGGGGCCAGAAAGACTGAAGGCTGTCAACAAATTAATCAGTGCAGCCTGAACCAAAACAAGTCATAGAATCAGGAATTTGGACTGCCGCTTATATCAATGTTCTCCAGAGTGTTTTGTTAATAGACGCTTCACGCCCCCGCCGTCCCGTCTTCTTGTGATCTGTGTGGACTGATCTCCCTGACCTAGCTGATGATATTCCACCTCTTTTAGCTAAGGATGGGAGTTTGAGTCAGTCTTATATGTTTTCGCCATTGCTTCCGTCTTTGTAACGGCAGCGCTTCTCTGTGAGGCTGCAATGCCGGAGATTACTTGTCTCCCCATATATGTGTTGATTGTATTGTCTTGATGAGTGTTCTGGAACCTAATTTCCCTGTCGGGACCTTCCCCAAGGGATCAATAAAGTTTTTAATCTTAATCTAATCTTTAAATTTTGACAGGTCCGGGACTGAATACAAACAGTGTGCACACTTGATGTGGAGCTGGACGGCTGTGAGGAGCAAATTGCTTGATTTAATCTGAGGATTCTACTTCACAAAGTAGCTGAACACAACAGTCAGCTGTCCTCACGTATGGAGAGGGGAAGGCAGCAGGTGGGGTCGCACCTGAAGTCTTGGTAGAAGAGAATAGTGATGCTCATGGGCCTCAACCCCGAGGGATTACTGGTTCTGCATGAGTCCCAGGAGTCTGGAAGAACGTGAGGAATTCCTCTCTGACACCCATCAGCTGTATCCGCAGTTTTTCTTACAGCTCATTTTGCCCCGCAGACCTGAATTAGTGCCTTTTATTTGCACACAACACAGCACAGCAGGTACGCCAGGAATCTTTAATTACTGTTCAAGAACAACACAACAGCCACATGAAAGAAACTAGAGAAAGTCAGGCTTTTAGCACCTGAAGAACAGCTTAAAGTGGACGTTTTGCACACCAGCATAATATTTAAAAAAAGATTCATTTTCAGTATAACACAATAACTCTCTAACAGGGAAAATCCTAAAATGGCTACAACTTTTTCAAACCTCACCGAGTCAGAAGGATATCTCTCTGTTCCGACCTTCCTCCGCAGTAGCATTCTGCAAAGTCAGCTCCCTTTGCATGAGAGACTTCCCAGTGTTGCCTCAATTCTTTCAGGAGTATCGCGTCCTCTTCCTCAATCCTTCTCACAGCCATCATCTCATCAAAGACCTTCTTTTTTGGAGAGAATTCTCCTGCACCCTATAATAAAAGAATACAGGACACTTTTACTTGGTATTACTTGCTATTAAACTACCTCTACTGATTGCACACTTAACTAAAACAGAACTAAAGTAAAGCACGCCATCAAAGGGCAACTGTCAAAACTCAACAAAGAGGTCCATTCTGTCTGCTGCTTCCACCATGGCATCAATTCATGTAGCTATTACATGTAGCTATTACTATTTTGGTTTTGCCTCTAATTCATCATCAAAGCATCTTCTGCTGTTTGCTGATCTGTTAAGGGAAAATAAACACACCACCACTGTGCGCGCGTGCGCGCACACACACACACACACGTACACACACACACACACACGTACACAAATCTTAAGTGAAAACAATAAATCAGGAGCAGCATAATGTACTGTAAGTGCATACCTTCATGTAATTATATACTGCAGAAGTACCTGTTTTCTTGTGAAGACTCTGGGCTGCTTGACACACAGATGAAGGTGCTCTGTCTTTGCCTGGAAATCCATCAGAGAGCCCCGACCTCCTGACCCTTTAAAAACAAATGTATACTGTTAATGATGTGTTAGCTAAGCAGATGAAAGACAAACTTTATGAACACAAAATAAGCATCCACTCTGATCCAAGTCATGAACCTACAGGTGTGTCTGACATCAAGGACTTTAAGGCTCTCCTTCCCTTTTTCAAGATTCGCACAGAACATGTAAAAAAATTGGACATTTAGAAAGCAAAATAGCTTTTTTAAGTACAGGTATGCTTGTGCAAGCTAAAAGACAATGCATAATGAAGCTTTGCTGTGACCAAACTTGGTCATATAAAAATGTAATAGGAATTCTGGAAACTGTGTTGAAATTTTGAGTAACAAAGCATGACAATTACAAATACCGGTATCGCTGTCATAGTAATCAGCCCACTAATCTGGTTTGGAAATGTGACGGTAAGCAGAGACAAAACACTATTCATCTGTTCCACCTCTTCACTGGAAGCTGGTTTCATCTGGTTCTAAACTCCCCACCTGATCTAAAAACAGAATGGATGGAGCGCACCTGAATCAGCACCTGGAATCTGCAGCTTACATGTGGATTATGATGAACTCACTGATGGTGACTGGCGGAATTAACACCTCATCTGTAACACACACGCACAATCAAGTCTCACATGAGAAATATTACTATGTACTACTACTATATATCTGTAAAAGACAGATTTACTGACAATTACTGACTTCTATGAATAAAAAAGTTTGGAAAACACAAGAATATAATGTAACAGTAAAGAAGAGAGCGCAGAATACAACAGAATAGAGAGAAGCGGTGGACACTTTGGATTTGCTTTTAAAGACAATTGACTGTAAATTGTGACAAGGTGACTGGGAGAAAAGATTTATAAAACCAGTGGCTACAAACTACTAAATCCTTGCAATAGGCTCACACGGGTTTAGGTGGCATTTTTTCGGTGTTCCTTTGGATTTAAGCATATTTTACCGTGCTGAAAAAAAGAAAGTTGCTCTGCCGACACGGTGTTATTGTTATGATGCTCCGAAGCGCGAAACACCCGCGTCACGTGACCATGGCTGATTGCGGTCTGGGTGCGTTTCGCCAGAGTTTCGACAGGTGACTTACCTGCTGCTTCTGGGATCTTTCTGTAACCGGAACAGAGGCATTTGGGCTGGTCCTTTTAGTTACGGAAAGCACAAAGTGTGTTTAAAGCAAAGCGAGAGACTGCTGGGTGAGCTCCACTGACTCATATCAGCAGAGAGAGCGATTTATTACATTATCTCAAGAGAGACCGTCTCTGTTTTCAATGAGAAAACGGACGGAATTTTTCAATTTTTTATTCTCCAAAAACATTATTGGCTGCATTAAATGGCGTCATCCTCACTCCAACTCTTTTTTGTCCCTTTTGGCACAACACCGGCAGCCCAAAAATCAAAAGAGTATTCCTACTGTAATCATTCAATTTTAAATAAAACTGCGAAAGCCTGAATGAAAATGCTTTCATTTATTCCCGCTGACACGCTTAGTGTTATATTTCGTAAACATGAACGCGGGTACAGTGTAACCAAAATCTCAGGCAGAGTAAAACATCAGGGTCCTGTCATCAGCCATGGTACTGATAATAAACAAAGAATGTTTCGTCATTGTTTCCGGTGAAATCTCACAAGTATGAAGGGTTTGTTTAGATTTAAATAGCACACTGTAAAAAAAGTGTAATTTAACAGAATTGTTCATATATATATATATATTATACAGAATATTCCTGTTATTTTTAAATATATGCAACATCAATAAAATTATAAAAGAAATAGACAGTTAACAGCTATAATGTAAATCATGAAAAACATAACCTTTTTTTTAAACAGAAAATACATTTTTTCCCACACAAAAGTACTGTAAAAATACAGTCACATATTTACTATAATTTCACAAATATATCATGTTTATTTTAAAGCTAGTTTATTGCTGTAAATACATACCTAACATCTAATGCAATGGGTTTAAAATGACAAAAACAGTCTGTAATTTTTCTTGGATTTGTGCATTAAATAACAGATATGCTGAATCATTATGGAAGTTTTCAGCCCAAAAGTGGTGGGAAAATATTGTATAGTTTTTATTATTCCATCTCTCCATCCACTTCCACTTATTTAGGGCCGGGTCAATGGGGCAGCAGCCCAAGCAAAAAAATCCAGCCCTCCTTCTCATTACAGTATACGTGCCATCAATACTTGCTAATTGGACATGCACACCTTGATGCATATGAGAGTTCAGAGAGGCAGAGATGTGAGGCTGGTGCATGACATGTATGAGGATAGTGAGTAAGTGGTGAGGTGGGAGTCACAGTGTACAATAAGGCACTACGGCAACAAGAAATGCAATTAATGAAACATCAAAAAGTAAAGTAACAGAATAGAACTTAAACCCACAACCGCAACACCAACAGATCTAAAATGACTAGTGCTGGCTTGCTCATACATCACACTGACACAGTAAGCAATGTGACATTCCAAAAGGGAAAAAAACAACAACACAAAATAACACAAAAAGCACAAAATAGGTGGGGAACACCGTGACCACCACTGAAATCACATATGGCTAACCCCCTATCCAACAATTACAACAATATTACAGTAATATATCATGAACAGTGTGAAAATCCTGGGATATAAATGTAAAAAGACTAAAAAAAAAAAGCTAAAATAAATACATAGATAAAATCTAACCATACAAAAAGTCCAAATAAAACAGCTGTTGTAATGGAGTGTGTAATTTTGTTGGGTTGCTGAAAAGTGTGGTCATCAAGAGGAAGCAGATAGATTGCAGATGATCCTGACATGAGATGCAATTAGACCTCCAGTCTCTGTGCGTGTTTGTGAAAATATAGAAAATAAAAAAGACAAGTTGACATATACAGCATAAATACAGTGTAATCATCACGCATGGTTACAGTGTAACAAACAAAATAAAAATAAAAGTAAAATTCACAAGTCTTAGGCTTACACATTGTTTGCCTGCAGGCATGCACTCCAGACAAAAGTAAAAAATAATAAAAAAAGGAAACACACACAGACACATACTATTAAACACTGCTAATTCTAATGAACTAATGCCAGCATCACTACAATTCCCATTTCTTTTTCTTTGCACACTAAATATCATCATCAGTGCTGTATTGTATTTTTGTAGCAGTTAGAAGCCCAGCAGATGCATTTTGAATCATTTACAGTTGAGAAAGATAAAACCCCACGCTCTCCTAATCTAGGAAAAGACCATGCTGAGGATCGGTGATCATTTTATGTGCGCGCATTAAATGAGTCTTTGGACCAATAAAAGACCTAATAAAACAATCAAAGACTTCTTCTTGGATCAGAGACTGCAGTCAAATGACTATTTGTACCATTACATTTGGTGTTGCTGGAACCCTACTGCCATCAAGAGGTGAAATCTGTGAAATCAGATTTCATTAACATGATTTAATCACAATTTAATCTTTTTCACACACTTTAAAAGTCAGAGTTTAGAGAATAGCCTCTGACCACTTCGTGGAGTGGTCTGGCCAGCCACATCTAAAGAAGGCAGTGGAGACTGAAAGTTTCTGTAATTAAACACACCCACAGTTGGTCATTTTAGCCTTTACCTCCAAAACACTTACAAT
Source organism: Bujurquina vittata (assembly GCA_015106715.1). Classification (NCBI taxonomy): domain Eukaryota; kingdom Metazoa; phylum Chordata; class Actinopteri; order Cichliformes; family Cichlidae; genus Bujurquina; species Bujurquina vittata. The sequence goes on from VUQK01042462.1 coordinate 15,521, forward strand.
AAAAATGTACACAGCTTTGATTTTTGTGTGTGTGTAACAGCTGCTAGAAAACATTGTGCTGTCCTGTCACTTCATCACCAGCAAGAAGGGGGAACACCCACGATTCTGCCTTATCATGGCTCAGATAACCAGTCTCTCTTACCTCGGCTTTCAGAACTTTAAACTGGTGTCTGTTTTCCAAACTGAACTTTAGAATTGTTAGCCTACTCTGTAAATGGTTACTTTTAAGGTGTCACTACATTTATTTTATTCATTTGTTCAGTATCCAGTGCAGCTTCTGCAGTGTCTTCCTGCACCCCTATTTCCTACTCTTTGCCCAAGGCAGGAGTCAGATGGTGGTTCAAAGGCTGAGCTGGCTGCATCTTGAGGTCACTGCTGGTCCTGGCACATCCTCCAGTCACCCCAGCTTCAGAGGGTGGGCTGATGTGGATAGTGTGTATCTTTGTGCCTTTATCCCTGTGTGTGTGTGTGTGTGTGTGTGTGTGTGTGTGTGTGGGTGTGGGTGTGTGTATGTCTGTGCACGCGCGAGCGAGAGAGAGATAGACTAGGCCTTGGGCTTGTTGTGCCTTGGCCCGTGTGGTACAGGGATGAGGAGGCTGGGGAGGGGTGGGGGTGGTTTACTGGTCCTCCCTCTTCCTTCTTCTGGGGTGGGCATGCAGTTGTCATTGGAATATGTGGCCTTGAGTCTTCAATGCCCTTGGGGGGCTGCAGACAGCCTGTCTGGGTCTTTCTCTATCTGCCTCTTGCTTCTGGGGGGCGTTGTTGCCGGTTTCCGCCCTCATTATTAAGTACATTTTTGTGACAAAGACAGAGAGACACACGCACACACATGTGTATGTATATGTATATAAATATAGCTTATCTTGGAAAAGCAAATATGTTTGGCACAACAGTGCATTCAGATCATAATTCTGACTGCAAAAGCTGCCAGACAAGACAGGCTTAAAATAGAGGGAGAGCTGCAGGCACAGTACACTGTTCTCTACTGAAGTTTGATTTTGGACCTCTTGTCCTTGGAAGAAGAGTTGCAGATTTTGGAAACAACAGATAATGTTTCACCTGTCAAAAGCAAATTGTGACAATAAATTGAATGTTTAAATTAATCAGCATTTGGTTGTGCAAGTTGCAGCTATTTTATCTGGTGAGCAAACTCCCGTGTTAATGGTATAGCATATATTTGGATGTTTTCTTTGGAGAGGCCACTCGTCTAAACATTCTTCCAGATCAACTTACTGCCTCTTTGACATGAGGAAGGAAGAAAATACTTTCATGTTGTTTTTAAGCAGTGGACCTTATCTGGGTGAGCATCATAAACAGTGAACTCTCTTGTGTGTTGCATTTACACTTCATTTACATCAGTTAGAACTGATGACTGTGGCACAAACTGTAAAGTGTAAAAGGCAATTCAGGTTTGTTTTTTTTATTTGTGGATTTTTATCTACTATTCATTTTAAAAGATACAACACACTTTCCAAACATCAGATTTATAACACATCAGTGTAGTGTTTACTGGCACTTGAGCAGTGTGTAGAAAGAACTAGGAAACAAACTTGATTTTGTTTTGTACTTCAAAAGGCCACCTCCAGCTCCAGGATACGGCCGCTTCAGCCACGTAGACAAATTTCCCATCACATCCCTTGAAGGATGGCAGCATCTTCCTGTAAAACAAAACCAGTGAAGAATGCATTTATTTGTAAAAGCAAGCTCTGACACAATATTAATGTTGGATGCTGCAAATTCCCATTTAATCCTCTGGAATTTTAAACCTGAACTTGGACCTTTTCCCTGCAAGAAAAGCTTGATTAACCTTTCCTGCAGAGACTTTAAAAATGGCAGCACCTTGACAGAGCTAGACTGCTTTATTTACAATTTACTCCATATCATTTAACTTACTTCACATTCTCAAAATATGCTTTTACTTAATGTTTTTTAGTTCAGTCTTTTATGAATAATTTCACAAAGATAAAAGTGTTAGAACTAATATAATTTAACTGCTAACTGCAAAAGTTGATCAGCTTTAATTACTTCTGTACTTGTGTTCTCACAATGCTAATACCATATTTAGAGGTGATTCCGCATTACTTCGTTCATGTATTATTTAACCGTAACTCTTTTGGCTCTTTTTTCACTGTACTTTAGTAGAGGTGAAGTCCCACCAGGACATGAGTGAGGATTTAAAATATTCAGTTAGTTTAAACTAAAAATTGTCACTTTAAGAATATTAATAAATACAGAATAAGTGGTCAATAATGTCATGAAATGTAGGGTCTTTTGGCGTCAAATAGTTGCTGTAGGGGTCTACCAAAGAGGCGCATTGTGAGAGAAATCTGCAGGCTGATGAGCCTGATGATGCATCTGCTAAAATGCGCCCATGGGAGTAAAACGTTCGTTGGGTTATCTTCTGCGCAAATGTATATACAAAGTTGCAGTCAGTTCATTTCAAAAATGACCTCCCAGAGCAGCGCAAATTAAAGGCTCAGAAATAGCACACCCGCTGAGGGACTGTGTGGGAGAGAGTCATGTCCCAACAAAAATCATATTCTCTGAAAATACTAACAACACACATCCTAAAACCAAAATAACAGTGCGTTGAATTTAGACTTTAGTAAATCATTCTTGTTTGATGAATTTAAATATTTTCCTCCTAAAATTTGGTGCCGTGGAAAGGGAAATGCCCACAAATTACAGTAAACGCGACCTCAATAAATATTCAGTTATAGATTTTCTTTTCAGAGCCCTTAAGAGGTCCACAGTACAAGACGTGTAAAGACAGTCAAGGTCAGTGGCGGAGCCAAAGGGGTGGCCGGGGTGGCAATTGCCACCCCCAATAGCGCCCTTGCCACCCTTACTGCCACCCCACTGGAAATGGTCATTTTAAAATATAATACTTAGGAGATGGGCTAAGATTTGCGAGTACAACTGTAATTTCCGACTGTCCATGGACGCACCCCGATGCAGTAGCAGGTGCGCCTCACTGACGCTGTTCATTGGTTAAGCTGACACGTGGTTCCTGCTTGATCCAAAACACAACCGCGGCATTAGAGTACACCACTGGAGTTTTGCAGGTATTTGCTTGTCATACATTTCTAAAAAGAAAAAAAAAACCCAAAACTGTTGTGCCTCGTTTATTATTTAAATTAGCCCCGCTAGTGCTGATAGATCGTGTTTTAGACAGATTCTTTGAACATTTGTTTTAGTGCACATGCTGCCCTGTAATGTTCATTTAGCAAGGCTCCCAGGTCTTGGTTGAAATGTCTGTGCTAATTACCGTATGTGAAAAACCATTGTTGTTAGTTTTATAATGACTGAAATGTAAGTAGGCTATGTCATATGAAAGTTTTGAATTATAACCTAACTAGTTATATTAATTATTCTTTTTTTTAAATTTAGTATTATGTTAGCCCCCCCCTCAAAAAAAACCCCAAAACAAAACAAAAAAACAAAACTATTGTTTAAATAATAGTTGAAATAGTGTTGCCTCTGCCAAACAGTCATGGAGTCTAAATACCAGGCTGTCTTATTTTGTGTAGAGCCCAAATGAAGAGAAAAGTGAATATCTCCCATTTCTTCTTAAAGAAGCAAAAAACGAGGGCCAGACCAGGACCAGACAGAAACCTTCAGCAGTGACCAACCTGGAGAAGCCAGCCTGGAGACACCAGGCCCAAGTGCATCACCTGCAGGTTAGAGGCTGTGACAGAGAGTTATTAAATAGTAAAATCCAACAAGCCTAATTCTAAAGGTTAACATGATGCTTTTTGTGTTTTTTTATTGTGTCTGAGTATGCATTTTACAATTAAGTTTATGAGAGAGATAAGGGTGATATAGATTCAGAGTCAGACTCTGGGGAGGAAGACAGTGAGCCAGAAGGAAATGGCACTGAACTCCCCCCACCCAGCACAACCTATTGCCCACCAAAAGAACCAGTCGGTAGGGACACACTACCCATGTTATGCTATAGGGCCTACAGAAACTTAACTAATTACAACTTAACTTATTGCCAAAAATACTCCTAAAATCTTAATATACTGTAATTACCTAATATTCATTTTTATTATCTTTGTTAAATAAACCATTTTAATTTGCGTGTGTGTGAGAAAATATTTGTTTCCTTTCATTCATCATTTGTATATGGACCCCTCTGATAAAGCCTTGTTCACCCTTTGGCCACCCCTTGAAAAAAGTCTAGCTTCGCCACTGGTCAAGGTATTATTGAAGTGAACTGAAATCGGTCCGTAATGAACACAACTTCAGTCGTGCAGATCTGCAATCACTTTCATGCAGTTTGTTGCCGTTACACAGACTCACCCATCTAAATCATTGAAGTCAGGTGTTTCAAACACTTCCATGGCCACATGTGTATAAAATCAATCACACAGGCATGCAGACTGCTTCTACAAATATCTATGAAAGAATGGTACTGTGATGGGATGCCACCTGTGCAAAGTCCAGTTGTGAAATTTCCTCACTGCTATATATTCGAGTCAACTGTTAGTGGGATTATAAGTGGAAGTGATTCAGAATGACAGCAGTGTCCTTCAGTGCACATATTAAACTAGAAGGGCACTGAGTAGAGCGCATATTTCGCCACCCCAAAGTTTCTGTGTCTACGTTGCAATAGATACCACCCAGTGTTGTCATACTCCATGAGGTTCTTCACAGGCTGTAGACTAAATAAAAATAATAGTGTGTACAAAAAAAACCTTTTCCTGAATAAACAACAGTAGGCCTCTTCTAACAAAGAAAACAAAGACCAACTAAAAAGAACGAGTGTGTGTGTGGGGGGGACAATAAAACTAAATACATTTACAAATTTACATGACTTAATGACTCGGCTATCTCTGTACTCAGTACAGTGGCTTCCAAACAGTTTTTCAGTTTAACACCAGACTTGAAACTGGATCAAACCCTGTGGATTAAGAATGGGATGTAACTCAAGCTCATGTGTGTGAGGGCAGATGAGCTGTTTTTGTACAGTTTGGTGTAAAAGTCTTGAGCCAGCTCTCACTTCTTTAAGAGTTTAATTCTACGGAACAATAGTTCTCTGGGCTTTTTAGGTCATACACAAGAAACACAAAGAGCCTATTCCAGCTGATACCAAAGCGATTAAAAAAGAAAGCAGGAAGTGATTCAACAGAGACCATCAGGTAATCACAAAAAGCATAAGCCATGACCCATGATTTTTTTTAATCTCAAGAACTCTATATCTCCATCATATATTCAACCACATATACAGCAATTATATAATCTTTAAGATAAAATACAGCATACACCTAAAGATAACATATAGCAAAAAGGCATTCTCACCTTATTTAAATGTCTGACTGTAAACACTAACCACATAAGTCAAATTTATTTATATAGCAAATTTAAAACAACGGCAAATGGCCAAAGTCCTTTCCAGGCAAAGATATTAAAGATAAAAAACAAACAAACAAAAAAAAACACCCAAAAAACAAAATGCACATAA
>VUQK01042464.1:0-11076 GCA_015106715.1 Bujurquina vittata
TTCTCATCTGTGTGTGTGTGTGTGTGTGTGTGAGAGAGAGAGAGAGAGAGAGAGAGAGAGAGAGAGAGAGAGTCTGCGTATGTATGTGTGTCGTTATTTCCCAGTGGGCTGTCTGTCATACTTTGACCCTGACCTTCTCTAGAGCTCTTGCACAAATATTTACTCTCTCGCTGACAGACACACACATACACAAACCCTTTTAAAAAAAATCAGGCAGGGGAGAGAGAGAGAGAGCGAGAGCTCAATTTCAGTACAATTAAAGCAAACCACATCTACACAGAAATGCACTTTTCTAGCGGTAACCCAAGATGATGGCGTGCTAATTTTGAGCCTGGGTGATTATCTTGCCGTCTAAAAACAGATAAAATAGATCCCAGGTGCATGTGTGTTTCTGCGTGAGAGGGGTCATGGGCGAGGGATGAAAAAACAAGAGGGAGGAAGAAGAGGGAGAAAGCATGACAGGCCAGCAGAAGTCTGTTGGGAGTTTGATTCGCAGTCTGAATAACTTATTCTTGTCTGTTTTGCCATCAAGATAAAAGGCTATAGCAACACATAGATTCACTCTCTGCTTTCGAACAAAGCCCACCAGACCAACACAAAGACACAAAAGAAACTTTTACTATTAACACACACTTTCTCCCTCAGTAGGCACGGGTAGCTTAAATGTCTTCATTAAAACATTATAAACACACACACGCAGTAAACGTGCCCACATCGGCCGGCCCCGTGACCAGCAGACTGTGTGTAGGAGGGGCAGCAAGCCTCCTTTACTCATCCACGTTATTTTCAGTTCATCACTCTCAATAATTCATTTTCTCAGGCAGCCAAGGAAAGGAGAGCCCCGTGGCTGTTTCTCTGTGTCAGTCATAGACACACTCTGCCAGATGTACCTGTCAAGTGGGACGCCATATTCTTGCTGTCTTTAATTTGTGTGTGGGCAGCGGATGACTTTGTCAGCCAAACTCACAGCAAATCAAATTGAAATAGCAGGAAAATTTGCACTCGCACGTTTTATTCTGATTCAAAGTTGGGGCTGGCAGAGGCGACGTGGTTAAGATTTATAAAGAACTAACACTACAGCAGCAGAAAAACAAGTGTTTGTTTCTGCCTTACTCAAGGTCACACTGGATCAAAAAAAAGTATTGAGTTAGTTTCTGAATGTGTACTTATTTATGAGGACTCGCGAGTATTTCTCTCTCTCTGTGTATCCATGCCTGTATGGATGTGTGCTTCAAGTGGCACCTGAGAGACACAGATTTGCCTGCTTAAGAGTGAAGTGTTCCATAAATACTTCCCTTACAAACGCACTTTATTCAAGCGACAGGAAGTCAAGGTTATCACACACAAAACATACAAACGCGATGGGAAAATTGCCTTTTCCATAAAAAAAATCTGCTCAAGTCAGTCCTGCAGGAGCCTTTTATCTGAATAAATATCGACAAAACAATTAGATCTACAGCCAGATCTACTAATGAAGCAGCCCTGAAAGCTAATGACACTCATAGACTTCAATGACGCCCTTTTAGCATGGGAATGCAGCTGGGTGGCAAGAAGCCAAGAGGCGAGATCTTAGTACTTTATGATTCATGCTCCTATTTTCAGCTTCATTTAAAAGGATTTCAGCTGAAATTGTATATTTGAATGAGCTTGTGCAGTTTGTTTGTTGCAAGATGTTACCCTCTTCTTCTTCAACAATAATTCATTACAACCTATAAAACATCCACGACTAGAATAAAATCATGTCCTTGGGTTGTCCTAGTCTCTCTTGGAAAATAAAACGGACAAATAAACACGAGTAAAAGTATTCTGACTTAGCCGTTGGCAATTCATGTTTGCTATGTACACACAATGTGAAATGAAATGTTTGGGAAACTATCACTTCATCATTTTAAAATTCAACAAAAATATTTACACATGATTATTAGGGACGTTTTAAGATGTTTAAGGAGCATCTTTCATGTTTGCCATTGGAGGTAATAGTGTCCTCTGTTAGTCACACAGAAAGGTCAATTCAATTCAGTTTAATTTAATTTATACAGCAACAACAGTCACCTCAAGGCACTTTATATTGTCAGGGAAAGGCCCTACAATATTACTGTAGATGTCTCAAGAGCTTGAAAAAAGAAAACAAAGTTGACTGGACGTCTTTAAGTTTTTGAAGCTGTTTTACCTCTCCTCCAAGAGGTTGCTTTAATTCTAAATTCAAAAGATGGAAAGTCCAAGGATTTAAATCCCTAGCGGGGGATGTCCCTTTTGAAGGTGATCATTGAACAACTATTAATAATTGGAGCCAAGGTATAAAAAAAATTACCACCAGGGGTTTCGGTTAAAAACCCTGTGAGACCTTGCCCCACCCCATCGTGACCCACTGAGGTCACCTCAAGTAAGGTGTGAGTGGGGGTTGAGGTGCCTGGGAAGGGAGCTCAAGACTGCACTGTAGGTGGCTGACAGCTGTCATAAGCCACTTCCTCTGTTCAATGATGGTCGCTCACAGTGGACATAGATGGCCTCTTTTACGCCTCTTTCAAACCATTTGTCTTCACGGTCCAAAATGTGAACACTGGCATCCTTGAAAGAGTGTCCTTTATCCTTTAGGTGCAGAAGTACAGCTGAGTCTTGTCCTGTTCGTTTTTTCCAGGTCCTCACTGCACAGTACACACTATATTAGCTAGCTTGTTAGTTTTGTCCTTGGGATGAACCAGTTTTGGTCTATGAGTATGGCTGCATCTGAAGTGAACTGGGATATCATGCTTGGAAAAAATTCAGAGTTTCTCTGACATGCCTGCTACATAAGGAATGGCTCTGTTGTTCGGTTTGTCATTCTCTTTCTCTCTGGTTGGTTTCTGACCTTTCTTGTGCATCTTTGCTTTTTTGTTGATATCCCCTACTGGGATAACCCAGTAGGGTGGCTGTGATTCAGGACGTACAGCAGGTCATCTACTAATCGGAAGGTTTGATTCCTGGCTGCTCCAGTCTGCATGCCAAAGTATCCATGGGCAAGAGACTGAACCCCAAGTTTCTCTCTGATGCAACTGTCAGAGTATGAATGTGTGTGAATGTTAGCTAATAAGCACATAGAGCAAGTAGCAAGTAGAAGGAAGTGCTTGTATGAATGGGTGAATGTAAACTGTGTTGTATATAGCGCTTTGAGTAGAAAAGCGCTATATAAGAACTAGTCCATTTAAGATCGTTCTTTACATATGAGTGTCTTTTTCCTAAGAGGAAACGTTTTCTGTCCAGTGTTGCAGGGTCCTGATCACCCCAAGTTTGTGCTCCAGTGGGTGGTGGGAGTCAAAGAGCAGGTATTGGTCTGTGTGCGGGCTTCGGATAAACTTCAGTGTTGAGGTGTCCATCTTCCTCAGTGAGCACAGCACAGTCCAGGAACAGTAACTTATTATCCCTGGCATCCTTCCCGGTGAACTTAATGTTTTTATCCACTGAGTTGTGGTCAGTGAAGGCTTCTGCTTCTTGGGTTTTGATTTTCACCCAGGTATCATCCACATATCTGTACGAGTGGCTAGGTGATATCCCTTTGAACGAGTCAAGAGCTTTACTATCCATTTCTCCCATGTGAAGGTTGACTACAGCGGGTGACAGCAGGGAGCCCATGGCACCTCCATGCTGTCTGTAGAAACAGTTTATATTAGAAAAGAAACCCCTACAATCCCATGACCCCCTATCAGCAAGCACTTGGTTACAGTAGGAAAAACTCCCTTTTAATAGGAAGAAGGCTCCAGTAGAACGAGGCTCAGGGAGGGGCAGCCATGTGCGGTGACAAGTTGGGGTTGAGGGGAGGGAGACAGGACTAAGACTATGGGAGAGGGCAAAGCCTAATCTTAAAAGGAGAGTGTCTCTTAAATCCAAACTGGGAGCTGGTTCACAGGAGAGGGGTCTCATCATCAAAGCCTCTGCTTCCCATTCTACTTTTAAAAACTCGTTGAAATAATATCTGCATAATTTGCGTCGAGTTCCACTAAGACTCCATGAAAAAGTGTTTTTTATAATTCTGACAAGCTGGCAAAAACACTAAGTTCTCACTTTCAGGTCACTGACATTCACTTCTCTTTTTGCTGATTCGTTGCCTCACACCTCTCCCCAGAGAAAACCAAATCATTTCCAGCAAACAATTTTATTACCTGCACAAGGTGTCATTCAAGCCTACAGGCACCACTGAAATTTTCTACCCTCAATACTACAGCAGCTGGTCTGCAAAGCAATATTTAAAACAAAGACCAAATTAATTATGAAGCTTAGCTCTTTGTTCTTGCTCTTTGTTCTGCAGTATCAAACGCTGCAGCTGAAAAGTCATTTAGAATTTTGTGAATGGTACCTTTTGGCTCCAGAACAATAGTGAAGCTGTAATAAATACAACAGCAGCGACAAATTGAACTACATCTGTATGCTGGAGCTGAGCAATAATGCCTGTGCAGTGCTGGCTCTATCAACCTGACAGGCTGGTTGTACATCTGGAAGTAATCCATAAACTAGAAAGAGAATGAGGGAGGGATAAGGGGAAGGGGTCAATGGCCGCCTTCCTGTTCCAGTGTTTCCTGTTCAACAAACCCACTGGCTGCATGCAGGCGCCTTTGATTTTAAATGCAGAAAACTTGAGACTGATTCAAGACTATAGAAATGTGAAAATTATGAACTTTCCCATGAGTGCACATATGTTTATCCCTAACTGGAACTCAACAGCATATAGAAGACGCCAATTAATGGGAACTGTACCCAAAGGAAACACACTCGCCCCTCTACACCTCTCTTCTCTCTCACTGCTTCTGTCTGTAGGGAATAGTGCTAAATAAGGACATGAAGAGTTGAAACATGCGTTAACAGTTTCTCAGTCCTTGGCCTGCTTTTTCTCTTTCCTCTTAGGGTTTGTTCACACAGTTCAACCCACTGCACCAGACTCAGCCATACAATGTCCTGTCACTTCAAAGCCACCTTTATGTCCTCCGGTTTTGTTGCTTCAGCGGCACCAACACTACCTTGGTGCTAAGGTGGCATCTGGCAACTCATCTTTTGTGTGGTGAGTGATCAGCCATGGCAAAGGAAGAGCTTTGCCACTGTGCCTGAATAGACATTATCTGGGTCAGTGTTGTGTGGGTATGTAGATGGAGACTACGTGTGTATAGAGGATATGGTAAGAGCCTAAGCCTTTGTGATTTCATGTCATTTATTCAAACACAAAAGAGAGGAGATGAGAAAGAGGGAGAGGGAAAAGGGATGGAGTTCAGGAGGGACATATGAGAGAGAGGAGATAAAGGAGAATAAAGGAGTAATGAAGGAAAATGTGGCTGTCATTAACCAAATAAATGAAGAGGGAAGTCAGACAGGCAGTGCAGCAGAAACACGCTCACACAGGCAGGTAGAAGGACAGAAAACTGGCCTTTACTTGGCCCATTTATCCATTTGTCCTTTAAGAACATCTGGATAGTAATAACACCCTGCTGCCTAACACTTCAATAGCTTGATGCCCCAGTGCCTGCAGCAGTGTACACACGTCCACTTCATATACTGTATGCACACAAAAAATCTTTTGACTAGCTGTCTAAATCCTTCTGTTAGCCGCCTACTACCTTTCTACCCACACCTTGGTGCTCTCAAGCTCCCCGAGCTGCCACTGTGAGAACAGCAATGAAATGAGAAAAGTGTGTGTGTGTGTGTGTGTGTCCACATGTGTGTGAGACAGAACATACAAGAGGGAGCCCTTGACCTTCAAAAGTCCGTATCTGATCAAAATAAAATGCTTGCTATACCCACTGCTTCAACTATCCACATTAGACACACACACACGTTCACACACACCCACACTTCTGCCGTTAAGGATAGAGGGAATAAAAAAAGGTAGGTTCCATAATGTGCTTTCAGCACACACACACGTGCACGCGCGCACGCACACACACACACACACACACACACACACACACACACACACACACACACAAGCTCATTTTCTTTCATAGGTGTGAAGATTAGCCTTTCCTGTGTCTGCTCCCTGCTCAGACCTTTCATTATGAAGGGAGACTGAAATCCTCTTATGAGATATAAAGTGTAAAATTCTATTGTGCATATGTGCACATATGCTTCTGAACATTATGCTTTTTTTTCACATGCTTACGCATGTCCAAAGCCTTGGCATACCTCTGTGGAGCCCTTTCACCAAACATCTCAATGGTCTGATTCACTGAACACCTGAATTGGGGATCTTTTATTTCTGTGATGTGCTGTTGACTGGCTTTTGTACATCACTATGCCTAAAAGAACACATTTGTCATTTGAGCAACAATAAATTATCTTCTTTGCAAGTACTTCAAAGCAGCTTCTGTTTTCCTGGATTCAGTGGGTGAGGACAGATTTTGGTTTTGATCTCTTTACAGGCTCAGTGATACTAAACATGGTTACCGTGCCTCAAGACGTGCCCAGAACACCAATAGCTCGGCATATAACCGCCTACCTAACATCTGATTTGTTTTATACCTATTTATGCATCTATTATATTCATTTATTTAACCACTTGTCCAGTTCAGGTTCGGGGGGGGGGGTTGTCACCCCATGGCAGGGCTCATCCTGGACAGGTCGCTACACTTCACAGTGGTGTGTTATCAGATATAACAAGTTATTTATCGAGCTTGAGAGGCTGGGGCTTTCTTAGCTTTCATTAATTTCCAGCCTTTATGCTAAGTTAAACAGAGAAGCCATGGACAGTTTATACTCTTTTATTAATGAGGCTAACTATTAAAATATTCTGTGTAGCTACTCAGTGTGTCTGCAGCACAGTGATAACTGATCAGGCAATTTACACCAAATCAGATGCACATTGGTCTTGTTCCTCAGTGTTTCACACTTTGGTTTTGATCCAGTTGGAGAAATGAAAGGAACAGCAGGAGAGCTAAGTGGAATCAGTATGAGGAGTATGGTGTTACTTTGAAAACTTCCTCTTGTAAACTACTTCATGGCAGCATCAAAAATGCAAATTAATAAGGAAGAGAAGGGAAGAAAGAGACTATCGGAGAGGTGGATGGACAGACATGTGATGCTGACCCATATTATTTGTAGCTAAGAATGAAAGAGTGAAGAGGAAGGCAGGAAAACTTGTGTTGAGGTGACAGGTGTCTGCCCTTCTTCAACCCGTCTCCTCCATCTCTTGGCATCTGAGGCAGTAATTGGTGCTGTCAGACCCACAGAGAAGGACAGAACACACGAGCACACATGTAGGTGGCACAGCTACACACACACACACACACACACACACACACTCCTGCCCTTCAGCATGTACCCCCAGGGCTTAAAGCAGGAGAGGTTTGAGAGGAGTATTCACTACATCCCCTACTAGCCATGAAAGACAGAGACAACAGGAGAGGGCAAGGGAGTATGCAGTGAAAATATAGGGGGTAGAAGAAAACAGTGGCAGACAGAAACAGAGAGGGCAAGCAGGACTAGAATGCACAAGAGACAAAGACACACAGAATAAAGAAAGCAGGAGAGGGAAAGGGGAGGAGGAGGAGGGCTTTGGCTACACAGGCAGAGGCTTCTGCATGGGGTAGGGAGAGATGGAGCTGAACTGACAAGGGTGTGCAAATGCTACAGAGAGGAAGAGAGTGAGAGAGAGGGCGATTATGCAACCTCAGTAGTGACAAAGCACATGAGTATGATTTCTTGAGACTGAGCAAAGGAGTTAAAGGCCATTGCAGCAACAGTCTCTTTAGTGCATGGCATTAGGGGAGTGCATCCACCGCCAAGGCCAGCAACCTGAATCCAAATTTTAAGGGAGGTGATCTACAGTAGATCTGCATCAAAATTTAGTTGGTTCCTTCTTGGCCAGTGCTCTATCCCTCCACCAGGTTTCCTGAGTGTAGGGCCACACCGAATATTCACTGGACAATGAGCCGAATGTCTTAATCTGCTTTTAAAAAGGTCCCAACAAATGACCTCCTGTTGGTGTCATATTCTTCACAGGTTTCTTGTTTAAGTGGTTCTTCATAAAAGACAGCACCTTTGAGACTGAAAATGATTTCCAGTGGTGTTCTTCTATTTGCATGCTGGTTAACTTTCATGCGTCTTGCTGGTTATCATAACATAGGGTATTTTAGTCTACGAAAGAAAAAAATTCCAGGCAGTTCTTTTAAAGGAAATTCCTGTGAAAAGTTGATACCAGCAGAAGTATCGCTTCTTGGTTCTTTCTTGGAAACAGAAGGTGAAGGTACCAAATTACACAGTTTACTTCCAGGAAATCTCAGAAGAACTTACTGAACCTGTATAAGTAAAGCAAATAAATCTTTGTCCCTGTTTTTAATGATTGTGTTTAATAGGATTGGATAGCAGTGAGTGCCACAGGCAGGTTAGCAAAGCCAAAAAGCATTACGGTTAATTTGTTTTGGTCCTTTAATGAGATTTCCAGGCAATAAGAAGAACATGGAGTCATATATCATCACTGTCGCATTAATTTTCATAACTTAGTAAAACTGTACCAAGATGACAGAAGACTGTTTACATCTCAACCTTGTGGTTTATTTGTGCTTATGTTATTCCAAATTAAGACCACATTTCCCATGAATCCCACTGTATCCCATTTCAGTCTGTTGATATGTGTGTTGTTTATTCTGGAAGAAGTGTTTCCCCTTTTTGTCATAAAACAATCCACCAGCTTTAATCTAGCACAGTACCCTCCATTAATAACACTGAAACATACACATAAATACTCTTAAACACACGTTACACATATACAGCTAAACGCACTTGGCCTCACACTCCCTTCAGGGAAAGAGAAGCATTGGGTTGGAAAAGGGAAGAAGAGAAAGATGAACCTATGATCTATAAATGTTTAACAAGTGCAGACAAAGGAGATAAAGGCTGCTAGGAGGAGAAGGGAGACAGAAAGAAAAATGTTGAGGTGAAAAAAAAAGGAGGACAATGCCAGAGGAGATGGGTGAGGAGCAAAAATGGGTGGCTTGTCGAAAACAAGAGGTAGAGAACAGTCCCATAATACAAGGAGGTACCACAAAAAGGTTAGATAGATAGACAAGGGGAGGGGAAAGAGCCAGAGATTGTAAAAAAAAAAGCAAAAAAAAGCCGTAATTGGAGGTGTCTGGTGTTTGTCTAACACGGAGGGGCTAGTAATGATTCCATTAGCGCTTCACACCGTGAGAAAGAAAGATGGAAAAACAGAGAGAAAGGAAGGCGGGGGGATGAGAATGACAGAGAGAAAAAGAGAAAAACAGAGGCCGGAGAAGCCAAAGACAAGAAGAAGATTCACAGAGAACACAGGAAGATAACGATGAATGTCAAAGGTGCCGAAGAAAACAAGCGCGCACAAAAGAAACGAGAAGAAGAAGAGAATTGAAGACATCCATTAAATGGCTTGCTCACTTGCACTATAATGACAATTACAAAATGCCCTTCTGCAGCTCTCCCCCACCTCACCCCCTCATCTCTTTGTGTGACAGCAAACGAGAGAGGATGATTTAAATGCATTAGCAGAGTGTGTTTTCCCTATGGAAGACCTCCAGACCTCCAGACTGTTTCAGGCCAGGAACCTTTTGTTTGGAGCTGGTGCAGAGCGCTGAGAGGACTCTTTAAAAGCCTGGCTGTTGTTCTCTCAGGAACACATTAAAGTGCAACATGCTGAGTTGATGTACTTTTTTGTGTGTGTCCTCTCATGTCTTTTGTGAATCTGCCTGCTAAAATGAGGCTGATTACGGATGCAGTCGCATTAGCTGGCTAAGTGAATTTTGACAAGATATGGCGATGGTATTAAAATAGAAACATGCTCGGGCAAAAACGGCTCAGGCACAAAGTTATTTTAAACAAAAGAAAGCCGGTTTCCAGGGAGTGAATTTGGCATTATTATATTTGGCTGATATGTTTGGCTGGCACTTGTGGGACAGCAAATTCTCCTGCTTCATGAGGAAATTTCATTGCTATGCAAATCCTTCCCAGGATCCCAGAAAAAAATGTTTTTCCTAATGCCGAGTAGGTGGCGCAGACATCCCTGCGGCGGAGAAGCTCCGATTCACCACAAAGGAATTATAATCTATTGAAAATGTTTTTCTTTTCTTTTTTTTTTTTTATTGTTCCCAAAATAATTGTTACACAGAAAATATGCTTACACAGGAACCAAATAAAGAAAAAAAAGACTTTCCTTCCTGTGTTGAACACAGTGGACACCTGTTTTCCCTGCATCTGTGACCCTAACCTATTAGACGAGACCCATATATATCTGACTTGTGACCTCGGACTGTCAATAAGACTCCATCATTGCTTTTGCACTCAAATGCAGCACACACACAAATGCAAAGGCAAAAGCAGACTGTTACTGAGTGTAAGCTAGCCTGTTAAATGCTCTTTTATTACAGTATTTATTCTCTCTGGAGTGATAAGAGCCAGGAAGCTGGCTGATGAGGTCATGAAGATCACTGGGGTCGAGCACTCGGCTGTGTCAGACTGACTTTCCATAGTTTTGATACTGTGACAAAGACCTGCATGGTGTAATCATTTGAAAACCTGCCAGTCAGCTCACCTGTCAAACAACTACAGCATGTACATTTACAAGACTGCCATGTAGCTCAACGGCCCGTGTTTCATGATTGAGATGCAGCTCAAGTTCTGCCACAATCTGTGCACATTACCAGTCTGCAAACTGCAGAGTACAGCTTGTTCTTATTCACTTGTCTCTAAGGCCCAACTGCCAAGTTTTCTGGGCGTCTTGGCTGCTGCTTCTCCCAAACAACTGAAATTGCATTATGCGCACCGATTTCAAGTCTGCAGTGATGAATATCTACGATTCCATTTTCTTTTCGGCGAGGAAGTGAGCCCGTAGGGACAGGTGGCAGCATGAGCTTAATACAGCTCGCTCACTCAAACGCATGCATGCACAGTATGTACACACAAACTCGCACATACTGCACACACCATCTGGGGAGTTTTACAACTCAATAATCTGCTTCCTAAGGCATACCTTTTCCTCCCCTCCTGCAACACAACACACATCAATAAGCACTTTTCTCACACACACTCATACTGCTCTCCTCTACTTGAGAAAGGAAAATGAGATGTTCAGCTCTGTCGAACACACAC